>JAJHUR010107492.1:8745-19758 GCA_027495735.1 Lutjanus campechanus | reverse complement strand
CACACACACACACACACACACACACACACACACTCAGATTTGTGTGTTGCCATTTTCTGATGACGGATTAATCCAAAACATGCCACCGCTGCAATGCTGTTATGACATGCATCAAGCCTGACTGGACTCTGATGATGATTATGATGATGTAACCACTGAAGCTACCGTAAGAGGAAAAGGATGAGCTTGACAATGTGCCATTTATGAGAGAGGTTGGCATGCAGAGCCACAAAAAGTCCCAGTAAGATTAGCACTGCAAGTATAAAACTCTCTTTGTGCACTTAAACAGTTGTCAGAGGGGGGAAAAAATGAACTTAGTCACCCCGAGTCCTGGCAGATGTGATGTGCTGTGCAACACTTAGCTCACACTCGCTCTGTTTAGCCTCTGGGTGAGCGCACGACACACTCTGCAACTTCGGCGGCATGTCACAGGGTTTTCTGAAAGTGGGAATACCTTTGAATCACCGCTGATGAAGTTACAGACACTAAATTAATGTGATGTTTTTCATGGATGCTTCACATGAATCCAGGTGACAGTTATAACTAGTGACACATGCAAGTGTTTTCCACTCCAGCCAAGTAGCACAAAAGCTCGTATTGTGTCAAAAATAGACGTTCCATAGGGAATCTGGCAAAATGCACATCAATTTAGGATTATAACTCATCTCTGTTGCACTGTCAAAGCTCACACACAATGTATAATTCCATAAAAGTTGTGTCCATGGCGTCACAGCTAACTGTCACATCTGTGAAGGTCCCATTAATGCTGAACGGTATATACGGGTTTTTGAGTGACATAAGATGCCATCCTGACGACGTCTTTTTCAGAGACGTCCCTGCTTATTTCAGCAAGACAATGACAAGACACATTCTGCAGGTGTTACAGCAGCGTGGCTTCATAGTAAAACAGTTCATGTACTAGAGTGACCTTCATAAAGTCCAGACCTGGATCCTACTGAAAATTTATGGTGCACGAACTGTGAGCAATTTAAGTCGTACATCAAGCAAGAATGAGAAAGAAATTCACTTTTAAAACTTCAACAATTAGTGTCCTCAGTTCCCAAACGCTTACAAGTGTTGTTAAAAGAAAAGGTGAAGTAACACAGTGATAAGCACGCTCCTGTCCCAACTTTTTTGGAACATGTTGCAGGCATCAAATTCAGGATGAATGTAAATTTACACAAAAAACGTGTGAACGTTAAATATCTTGTCTTTGTACTGTTTTCAACTGAATAGAGATCAAAAAGCTTTTGCAAGGCATTCTCTTTTAAAACACTTAAAATGTCTATATTGTCAAGGCATGGTCATGTTAGACCTTAAAACAAACAAACTACATTGTGTTTTGGTAGCTTTAGACAAGAGTGCCATGGAGATTCTTGTGATTTTTGAGTGCAAATGTGTCCCTATGCAAAGAGCACCTCAAGCAAACACATTTTGAGTCCCGGAAGTGCTCCTACGCAACGTTTTTCTATCTTTTTTTATGTTTTACACAAAGCAATTGGAGTTGTACTTATATAAGGATAGAATATGTAGGATTTGTGAGCTGCTGTTAGTAAACGCACCAGAAAGGTAGCTGATTGTTGAGTCTCATTCCCAGGTCATCATATATGACAAAGCAAAGCATCCCAAACAGCAAAATAATTAGAAAATAAGAAAACACAGGTAGAGGGCAGAATTTCTACAGATACAGACACAATCACACACTTGTAGTGGGTCATAACTGATGATTGAGAGGATTATTATTGTGTGAGTCTTGTTTTTAAGGGAAATCCTGCATTATATGCCTTTAATGTGACAGTAGATAACTGAATGAACCAAAATTGCTGGAGAATTAACAGGCACAATGTTGAAGCTACACCAGTAGTCACACTTGCAAAAAGACAGACTGCACAGTTGAACTATAACAGCTTGAGATCCAGACACATCTCCGTCCAAAAAGTCCTACCTCGCAAGATGGAGTTACGGCTCTGTGTTTGCTCTCTTCATTGTCCTGCGGTGAATCACTCCAACGTGCTGCCATCATTTCATTTCAAACCGCAGAGGAGGAAGAAGTCCTTTAGAGACCACATTGAGGTGAGCAGGATGAATCAAAAAAAGAAAAGAAAAAGAAAAAAAGAAAAAAAGGAAAAGGAAAAAGATCCTAATCCACACCGTCCGCCTTCTTCATGTCCATCAGTGGCTGAAATCTGAACACAAAATACACAAGTTAGTGAGACAGATGCAGCCCAAAACAGACAAGAAACACACTGTCCCAGGCTGGTCACAGTGCCAAATGTAACAGATTTGTCACCAGAATATTAGCCGGGACATCCAAGGGTAGCCAAACGTCAGCACCATGAAGAACAAGACCCACAAGACACCATGAAATGCATTATTGAAGGACACTATAGCCATTAAATGTCACATCACAGCTCCTGAATTCATGATGAGCCTGGTCAACCGAGGACAGACGAACATCTCAACTCTCCACACTCTGAACGAAGAATACTATTCAGATATTACAGCAGAATTAAAACTACCTACAGGCCCATTTAATACCTTAAACTGTAGGACTTTAGAAATATTATAGTGATATCATGGGAGCTTTAAAAAATAAAGTAGACTAAGATCAATATACAGACCATAGAGGTATATTGTAGTGATTTTTCACATGGTACAGCGTGACTTTAGGGATTATCTAGAATCTAATTAATGGTTAACATGCATCTAATATTTCCTATTGTTATGGCCATTTTTGATTTTCACAAGGTTTGCAAGTAACCTTTGTAAATAACAATAAATCAGGGCACGGATAGAAAGTACGCAGACAAAATCCCACATAGTGATATTCCTGACCAAATACCTCAATGTTAATAGTTATCAATATTGCCACAATACTGTGGGGTTGAATATTGGTGCTTTCACAAAATATTAACACAATCACCAGGCAAGTTCAGCAAATTACATCACTTTACAGTAATGCAGCAAACAGGAAAAGACAAACACTTAAGCCACCATGATATCACGATATCCATCTATCTAGTAAGGGGCTGCAACTATGGATGATTTTCATGATTGATCAATCAGGTGATCATGTTCTCGATTAACCAATTACTTGTTTGGTCTATAAAATGTCCAACAATGGTGAAAAACATTAGCTGTCTTGTTTTGTCCACAACCCAAATGTATTAAGTTTACTGTCACTGATGAGTTAAGAAAATAGAGAGAAGCTGAAATAAGTGAATTTGGACATTTTTTCTTTGGAAACAAAATGACTCAAATCAAATAAACCTCTGACTGCCCATTACAACTTTTTCCAACTCAGATGTTATGCATATGGCAATATATTATGTATATAATGACAGTTTTCCTAGAATTTTATTAAAAATAGCAACATATCACCATGCTTACAGCATCACAATAGATCACAGTATATTGAATATGTATCGTATTGCCATAGTCGTGCCAATACACATCCCTAATAAACAGATTCATAACTTAAACCAGTCATACCACTACCACATAACTAACACAGTAAAGGATATAGTAATACTTAAATTAAATTAATAAAGAGTGTATTTGGCTAAAAGTGGGTAGTAGCAGGTGCACAGTCAAGGTTATTTGCTTGTAAATCTGTAACCTTTGATTAGAAATTTTAAAAAAAAAAAAGTCTGATGAGTGAATGTCTGTAATATTAATTGGAATATGAGGAGGAAAAACGAGACATGCATGTCAAATAAAAGCTGAATCCGTGGCTCTGTATAGGGGGGTGAAAGTGTGCACAAGAAGACTTAAGGACTGCGGTGTAAAAGCAAACACCAGCCATCATGAATTAAGCCATAAGCTCAATATAAACAACCGAGATAAGATGAGAAAGGATACACGGCACACATGCACCAAAACGAGACATTTTCTTCAATTTTCCGGTAAGAAAACCCCCCTGTTGTCTCTGCTGTTACTACGGGTCGCTGTTGACAAATACAAGCTGGACGACAGGTTGTTGCTGTGGCTATAAATGTGAACAACGCCAAAAACCTACCTGTTACAAACGCAATAAACTACTCCAAAACGACCAAACAAACACATTGTCCATGTTCCTGTGAAGAGTGCGGTGTCGGTTAAAAGCCTCCGTCGATCCAAAGATGTGTTAAAAGGGCTGTCAAGAGATTACAAAGCGGGATATTCAGTCTCCACACTGACTGACCGCTGAGCCTCACTACCTGTTAGGAAAAACACACTGGAAAAAACACGGTAAACGCCCTTCAGTGTGCATTTCTTCGTCAGGGAGACCCCACGGAAAATAAACCCCCGGTGTTCATTCATTTCATATCGTTTCCCAGCTTCAGTTCGATGCTAAAACAGTCCAAATAGAAACAAAAAAAAAAGTAATATGTACTCCTACGTGGTCCCCGGTTGGCGGCGCGACAATCTGTATGTAGATTGACGAATCTCCCGACTCTGCCTCAAGCCCCGCCCCTCCGCTTGCCCCCTCCGAGGGCGTCGTCCAATCAGGTGGCCAGTTTAAATTTGGAATTTTGAAGCGGGCCAATTGGAGGTGTTGTTACATAACAATTCTAATAAAGAGTGGAAGCTGGTCCATTCTGGTCTCACTGGCAGAAAATCATTATAACGTTCCTACATGATGCCTGCAGGACTTTTTATTTTATTATTATTTTATGCTACTATACAACATTTCAGAAACAAATATTTAATATTGTACTTTTACACTCTACTACATCTATTTGACAGCTATTGCTCTACAGATTAGAATTATTAATTCAAAGCATATCATCATCTTATAAAATATTATTATTATAAATAATAAATGCTGACTTTTAAGACTCCTCTTCAGTTGTATGGGTGGAGTATGTACATAAATATATATATTCTATACAGTCTCTGATAGGTGACCAGATTATGAGAGTTGTTGTGTTTTTGTTGTTATTTTAGGACATGTTTTGATTTATTTTATGTTGCTATTATTGTTATCATTTTTATAGTGCAAAAACTACTTATTTTTGAGCAATAATTACATTCATACTACTGCAATGATTCCTGGGCAATAATACACCTATAGTGCAAAGTGCATTTTATTTATTCATTCATTCATTGTAGTCATTATTCTAGGTTACCAGTGTTTATCCTACAATGTAGTATTCTAGTTTACTATAGTTTTTATCCTAGTTTTCTAGTTTGCATACTGAGATTTTTGTTCCTGTGTCTTTCTATGTGTTTTTCTTTTTTCTTTTTTTCTATGTCCATACTGTGCATTGTTCGAGATGAAAATGCCAAATACTACGGGCTGTACAGTAGTTAAATTTGCTCCAAGCAGCAACATTAAAAAAAAATTATTATGATCCAATACTATGATACTTTTTACAATGTAAACTTCCAAAATGCCCCTTCCTGCATTTCGATACTTACATTTTGCTGATAATCTTAAAATGCGGTATTGTTAAAATGTGGTATTACTACTTTTACGTACTTACTTTTACTTTTATAGGAGGAGAGAGTGATTTTCAAACTTGGTTACAGGGACTAATGGGGGGTCCTTGAGTGGGTTGTAGGGGGGCCCAAAAGGAGGAATAGTATAATAAAAATTTACTAACATTTTTTGGAGACTGGAACAATAAATTAAGAAACCGGGTTGGCTGGTCTGGTTTATTGTAAATTATAATAATCCAAGTTTGATGACTGATTGATTATGACCACTTTATTATCTGAAAAGAAACTTAAAAAAATATTCAGAGGGGATTCCTTGAGACAAGATCCTCTTAAATCGGGTGTTTGTGGCCTAATGTGCATCTGTTGTGGGGTTTCTTGACATGAAAAGTTGTTAAAGTAATTCTGTCCCAGCAGTGGAAAGTAGAAGTACAAGTACTGAACGATTTTGAGGCACTAGTACTTTATTTTACGCTACTTTGTAATCCTACTCCATTATATTTCAGAGTACTTCTTACTCTGAAGAACTCTCTGGGGGGCATTCAGTGTAATGAATACTTTTACTTTTGCTATCTCAAATATTTTGCTTTTTAATACTTCTGTAAGATTTTGAATGTGTGACTCCTATAATAAACTAATATGAATACTTCTTCCACCACTAATGGAGCATGATCGGTGTCAATAAAGTTCACAGACACGCTCACACAATGCAGCGAGCCATGAGCTGATAAACACTTTATTCCCACACTATGTCAGTGTCTCTACAGTGAGCAGGGATGTCATTGTGGGAGGCGAGGAAAAGCCCTCAGGCCCACACATATGCTGAACTCTCCAATTTCCTATAACGTTCAACTGGTGCAGCGTATTTGCCTATCCATTATCAACTGTAACAGCAGTGTCCTTAACTTTATTATGGTGACATGTAGGGCATGGCAGCCACATGGGACTCCACAGAGCATGAAGAAAAAGGGGGCTGCACAGCTGATCCGGACAAAGACAAAGGCTGACAGTGTTCTGTTTGCAGGCTACTCCAGCAGCACAATAGAAGATAGGACAATAGGACTCTTTTGACCCATACTGTGGCGAGGTTTCCCTGGTTTCAGAGAGGAGCTATTGTCTAAGGAGCTGGTGCACCCTTATCCAAACAATGGGGAACTTAAACTGATGTAAGTGGGACTCTGCATTATGTGATAATAACATGAGGTTCATATTCATGTAATGCAATTTGTTTATTACAGCCATACCACATTATTATCGCAGCGTCTTATTGATTTGACATAAAGTGTGATTGTGCATCAGACACAAAACTCAGTGTGACAACTTAAAGGGTAACTTAAGCTGTATTTTCCCATGTTTTTGTGACTAATGTGAACAAAAATTTTTGAAACTGGTTCAGTATTGGAGCCAGCAGAAGCAAAACTTCCTCCAGGCAACTACACACCGTCTAAGTACGTCCACTAAAAGTGCTTGACAGGTTCAGGTTGTTATTCTAAGTGTCTGAAAACACTGTGGAAAGGATCCCCAAAGAGTAAGATACGTTTTCAGACGTTTTACGGCTCTCACCAAACTTTGCAGAGACAGTAAACTTAACACTGTCGATGTCATCTTCGAATTTAAACTCGACAGAAACAAAATAAAACTCACCAAAAACGTCTTAGTTCATCATTCCACTGTTTCAAATATTGCCAACTCTGGTTTGGTCAAAATAAAGCCCTTATTCACCGAGTTAGATGTGAAAATAGCCTATGGGGAGAGACGCGAGAGGGAGGACAGGCACCACAGAGGCAGGCAGGGGAGAAACAGCCTGGACAGACAGAATATTTTCATATCTATCAGCATTATTTAAGGGTTTATTTCATCCAAAACAGACTGGATGATTGTTTGGAACAATGGAAAGTTGAACCAAAATGTTTTTGGTGAGTCTTATTTTGTTTCCTGTCAGGATTTAATGACAATGACTACGTTAGAATTACTGTTTTTGTAAATGGAGTGTGGTTAGTTTGGCGACAGCAGTAAAACAGCTGTTTCGGGTTAAACAAAAAGGACCTTACTCTTTGACAAAAAGGTGTGTCTCTGTAGGAATCCTTTTCAAAATGTTGTCAGAGACTTAGAATAACAATCTGAGCCGGTTAGTAGCAAAAACAAGCACTTTTAGCGGACGTACTTTGACGGTGCAGTTTCCCACGGGGCCTTACTCTGTAGCTCAGTTTCGGTTCTGCCGACTACAAGCGCTCTCCCTCAATACTGAACCAATTTCAAAACCTTGTCCCCCATTATTCACAAAAACGTGGGAAAATAGGGTTGAAAAGGTTGAAAAAATACCCTTTAAGCTTTCCAATACAAACAATTGTTATAACATATGGATGACTGGTGTTTTCCCACAATAAGAACTCATAATCTGTATCTTTCTGGATTACATGTGTGTATAAAAATTCACAAGCAAACTATAAAAATGTTTTACTGGTTCACCAGCTTTGGAGCCAACAGTGATTGTGTTTCTGTGGTACTTTCCCAAAAAAGCATTTGGCCCACTTGAGCTACTACACCACTACACTCTCCTCTGTGCAGAACATTGTTTGCAGCAGAGTGTTGTTTTTATGAATGGCAAAGTGAGGAACAGAGGATTTCAGATCAATGAATGGTGAACACAGCTCAGTGAGGAGCTGCAGGTCTGTAGTCTGCATTAATGACTTAATGCGTATCTACCATACACGTTAAAGGGATAGTTCGGATGTTTTGAAGTGAGGTTATATGAGGCCCTTACTCATAGTCAGCTATTTTAAGTCACTTAAGAAAAGTCCCACATTTAAAAAAAAATCCATATCAATTCAAGTGTACTCTATATTTAGAATATTTTCAGCACTTCACCTTGCCGTCAGACAGCCTTTTCCAAGAGGAAACCACCATTACAGGAGCTAAATATCCCACTCTTCAAACAATAATTTTACCTTGCACAACACAGGAGTTGTTGGTCTACTGCTGCCTTTATTGGTTAGTTTGTTTTTGTTATTGTGTGACATCAATGAATCTGGACTAACCCTTTAAAACTCTAAAGTCATGCAATAGCAAAATAAGCAACTGATCGAGGCGGCTGTATTCTCTGTTCAGTGATTTCACAATTTATTTATTTTTTGTCCATATTTTTCTAATAATTTCTGTTTTTTGGTGAAGAATTTGTACGAACAGTCACTGCTAATTCCTTGGTACCAAATGTGTATTTGCAGAGCCAGAGTGACTCAGACATCCAGCAGAGGAGAGATTACGAGCTCTCTCGTGGCAGCAAAATGTTTGGCTGGATTAGGACATCACATGAAGCCCAAGTTCAAAGCCCAGCGGCGTCAGGATTAGGACAGGTGGAAATGACTCTGCAGCACAGCATGCTCACGATGAAACGGCTCTTCAACACGCCATCCTGCAAAACACCCATCAGCCAGGGTGAACTCAATGTATATTTCATTCATAAAGGGCTTTTTTTTAAAGCTGTGGTTGAGTTGAGAGTTTAAGAGGATGAGGCTCACTCCCCACTCCAGGTTGTATAAATGGATCTGGCACCGAGTTTGATGGCTGGATGAAACCCAGCAGCAGTCAATCTATCAAGCCCTCTGGCCAGCCAGTCTCTAATTGGAACACAATGAACGCTGGAGAGGATGTTCTTTCTATTTGTGTAGCAAGATGCGTCAGTGAAGCAAACCAGGAATGAAGAGTGTAATCTTTTAAATTCAGGTCAAATTAATAATTTTCAGATTCAAAATTAAGGCTGGTATATTCATAATACCAGTGCAGAAGAAGCACACATAAAAGGTATAGCCTAAAAATGATGTAGCTTTGACACTGACGAGGTTTAATCTCAAAGGGATAGTTCAGCATTTTGGGGAAATATATTTCCTGCTGAGACTTAGATGGGAAAATCAGTCTCACATGTGTCCATTAAATATGAAGCTAACAGCCAGGAGAGCGTTAGTTTAGCCTAGCATACCAGAATTGAGACTGGATGAGGAGGGAAACATAGCCTGGCTCTAAAATTGAAGCGTAAAATCCAGAAACTCATTACACCTGGCCAAGAAATAGTCTGGCACATAACCCCTTGTAAAACCACAACTTGTTAATTCTACACCTTGGTTTTGGACGGATTAAACAAACAGGTGATGGGAAGCAGATTTTGTTACAGAGTCTGGCTAGCTAGGCTATTTCTTCCCGTTTCTAGGCTTTGTGCAAAGCTAAGCTAACTGGTTGCTGGCTCCAGCTGCATATTTATCATACAGACATGACTAAGGACCTTCTCATCGAATGATAACACTCATTAAGAAAGTGAAGTTGATTTCCCAAAATGCCAAATTGTTATTATGAAACTACAGCTGGTTTCATATCTGTCATGAAGCTAATAGCCAGTGGACAGGTAGCTTAGCCTAGCATACTGAACTGGAGACATGAGACGTGGGGAAACGGCTATCCTGGCTCTGTCCATAGTAAGAAAAAACAAATCGGCCTGCCAGCACCTCTAAAACCAAAGAGTAGGACTCCAGGAACACCTGGCCAAGAAATCGTCTGGCACATAAACCCCCATAAAACCACAACTTGTAAATTCTTCACTTTGGTTTTTGAACTGATTAAACAAACAGGTGCCGGGAAGCAGATTTTGTTACCTTTGGACAGAGCCAGGCTCACTATTTCAACCTGTTTCCAGCCTTTGTGAAAAAGCTAAGCTAAGTGGCTCCAGCTATAGGCCTATTTATCAAACAGACATGAGAGTGCATCAATCTTTTCATCTAATAACTCCCAAAATGTCAAACTTTGACTTTAAATATAAAACCACAGTTAGTTTCATGCAGCCAGAAGATAATTAGCTCAGCTTAGCTTGGCATAAAGCTTGAAAGAAGGGGGGCACAGCTAGCCTGACTGTGTCCAACAAAAATCCACCTATCTGCACATCTAAAGCTCATTAAGCATGTGCACCAAGCTAGCTGTTTTCCCCATCTTCCAAAATTTGCTAAGCTAACCGTCTCCTAGCTGTACTTCATATTTAACAGACAGGAATGGTATTGATCTTCTCATCCACCTCTTGGCAAAAAAGTGAAAAGTGTATTACCCAAAATATCAAAATGTTCCTTTATAAAGCTACAGCCAGAAGATGGCTAGTTTAGCCTAGCATGAAGCAGGAAATAGCTAGCTTGGCTTTGTCCAACAGTAAGGAAAATACACCAACCAGCATCTCTAAAACTCACTAATTAAAAAGCTAACTAACTAAAAAGCACAATCAGTGTATTTCCCATAATGTCATTCTGTTCCTTTAAATATGAAGCTGCAGCTAACAGACGGGTAGCCTAGCTTAGCATAAAGTCTGGAAGCATAGGGAAAAAGCAAGCCTGGCTCTGTCCAACAATAACAAAAATCCACCAAATCAATACAGCTAAACTCATAAAGTAACACTTTGTATCTTGTTTGTTTAATTTGTACAACAATTGTGTATGACTCCAGGATGTAACTGAGCCAGACTCGCTCCTTACAGTCTTTATGCTAAGCTAAGTTAGCTGTCTTTTAACTGTAGGTCTAGGCTACTGGGGCTTGATATTTAATAGATAGGAATGGTAGAGT
>JAJHUR010107491.1:0-17083 GCA_027495735.1 Lutjanus campechanus | reverse complement strand
TTTTGTGTTTGTTTTGTGTTCTTTTTTTAACATTTTATCCGTGGTCACCATTCACTGCCATTGTACTGGATGAGGCTGCTACCCTGTTTCTCCTAAAACTCCAGGATTGTTTTGTGAACTGTTTTTGTTACATCTTTTATGTAGTTTGTTTTGTCTTGTTATGTCTTTTTTGTCTTGTAATGTCTTTTTCATCATGTTACATCTTTGTAGTTTTTTTTGTTACGTCTTTTCTGTCTTTAATGTCTGTCTGCTTGATATGCACTGATGGACACCAAGAAATTTTGTTGTCTATTTGTAATCGTTCCATCCATTTAGACTAAAGTTGGTCTTAATGTTTGAAGGTGGCACACGATGATGCAAAATGAGAATAATCAATCATTTCCCTCAAATGCATTAAAACTAAAGTAATGACCCTGATTTGAAAATGTATGAAGTAGCATGCAGACCTTAGTTGGAACCATGTATTAGTGTGCACACACACACACACACACACACACACACACACACAGAAAAATGCAGTGATTAGGTTGAGGCCTTAATGGTGAAAAACAGACAACATATCATGAATTACTTTTCAGTTCCGTCTGCCCTCTGACTGATGTGGACTGACAGAACAGTTTAGTGAAGTCTGTCAGTGTTTCTAAAGACAGTGGACTTCATCAGCCAATGAAATGTTTCACTAACTGCCTTGAAATGTTTGGAGACACGCCCATGACATTAATCAGCGTGCATCTTGTAGTTGTCTCTGAAAGTGAAGGTGAGCACCGCCTTCGACACACAGACACACACTCAGGGCACATGTGTGGCAGTACACGGTGCAAGGAGAGGACTGGAAACAGGTACGCAGCACGACAGTGTGTGCAGAGTAACAGGAGATTTATGCTGTGTTTTAGAGGTGTCAGCAAGTCTCATATTTCAAGGTTCTTATGAAGAAAAATGCAGTAGTGTGTGTCCCCTGTTAGCTGAAAGCATGAAGCCAAGGTGAAATTTCTCAAGGTTTCTGAAACACAGCTATCTGACGTCATTTCAATATGAAGATGTACTGTGTTCACTTTTTTCGGCTGTAATCGCGCACGTTCTTGTTTCTTCTTTGTTTGATCTTGTTTGCCGTTCAAGATGTCTTGTCAACGGTTTTACAGACGTCTCTTTTATAATGGTGGCTTATTAAGGGAATTTTTTTTGCTGCAATACCACGAGTGGCAACTGGGAAAAATTAGAAGCAAGGCTGAGCGACAATGGCCCATCTAGTTCATTATAACGCATCTGTGGTGGCGTCTGTGGCTGTTGACTTCTTAACAGTCCCTGACTCTGCTAACTCCTGGCTAATCCAAAAACGGGCAGAGGGGTGGAGTGTGAGTAAAGCTGAGGCGGCTGAATGTAGCAGCCACCTAGTGACACCGCCAACTTGTCACTTAAAGCAGCCACGCCCTTAATTACGCATAACTTTAAGCCTTAAAATATTTCAAACAGGTGAGTTAAATACAAATCAAACCCCCTCATACAGTTGTCATGAATGGGGAAATTAGCTACAGAGACCAACAGTTTTTATTCCACACTGGAAACATGTTTATTTCCACTCTGAAGTTGGACATTTTAATGTGGGTCTCTGTGGGGATCGACTTGCTGTTGGAGCCAGCCTCATGTGGTCATTCGAGGAACTGCAGTTTTTGGCGCTAATTTTTAAGCCCTGGACGTTGCCACCTGGTTGACTTCCGAGTCTCATTCTTAGGTCGGCAAATATTTGGTACGTCAGTAATGATGAGTAGTAACTGACTGCTGAAAACAGCATCGTCCATCATTTTGCATGAAAAATTACTTTCGCCATTAAGTCATTTTTCATGCAAAAATGGTGAAAGATGCTGTTTTCAGCCTCTCAAATATGGAAATTTCCTGCTTTCTCTGTTTATTATCATATTTAACACAATATCTTTGGATTTTAGACGGACAAGACAATCAAAGTGGAGAAAAAAAACCCATTAACATTGAACCCTATAAACCAGTGGTTCTCAAACTGGGGGGCGGGCCCCCCTGGGGGGGCGCGGGGCCACTGCAAGGGGGGCGCAAAAGACCAGGGGAGAAAAAAAGAGTGAAACAAAGCTGAATGAATATGATCTATGTAGGGGGAATAAACAAATGAGTTTGCTGTTTTTATCCAACTGACCTTTATTTTGCTAAAAATGTAACTATTGAATTCTTTTTTTTTAATCAGTTCCATCCCCAATTATTATTAACAATTGATTGAAAATTTTGTGGTGGGGGGCTTGAACTTTTGTTAGCTTCCGAAAGGGGGGCATATTGGAAAAGGTTTGGGAACCACTGCTATAAACAATCAACTAAATTTCTCCAGAATCACTCACTGCACCATCAGACTTGGTGTAGACAGTTTATTTTGGTGTCATTGTACAAAAAATCCATAATAACAGTTGAGGGTATTGAGATTGTCCTAAAGAAAACTAGACTTCTGCTCATCCTCTCGGCTCTGTTGAAAACCTAGCTCCTGTTGGGAGTCTTTGACAAATCACAGGTCATTATACAGTCAAATTCAGGGTGTCAAAAACTGACACTTTGCTTTCCAAGCTAAAATTTTCAGTATTCTACAACCTGGAAGTGAGACTAACCCATAAACTCTCATTGTCCAGAATGGCTTACTGCACCTTTAAGTTGCTAAAACATCTGGTCACTGTAGTTTTTGTCAAACTCTACTTTAACAGGAGGGATAGAGCATGTGTCGGGGACTATTTTCAGTGACAAATGAATACATGTTGGTGCTCTTGTGAGCATTACAGCCAGCAGAAACTCTGACACCTGTGCGCTCAGTTGTCAAACACATATACATTTAAAATGCGAATGTTAATTCATAGCCATTGCCTCTGAGCTACTGTTCTGTCCTGATCAGTCAGCTGATATGTCAAATACTTGATGTTGACATTAGCTTTTGTGTGGGGAGCCAGATTTTTCTTCAGGTAACGAAAATCTCTCTGGTCTCTCTGAGCTCAACAAACTGAATATTTAACAGCTATAACTTAATGTTTTTTTTTGTTTTTTTGTTTTTGTTTGTAAAGGTATTACAGCATGTATGGCAGGTTTTATTAATCAGAGTGTTTCTTTGTCTTTGTTGCATTCAATTACAGAAGCCCTGGAGTCTCAGAATGGATCGGCTAAGATTTCCCCTTCACAACTTCGGTGAGTTTAATGACACATTTAGCTGCATTTCAACTCCGTTCAGCTCGTTTCACTTCAGACTGAAAATGTTCGTCGTATAGTAAAACAGTGTTCTTACTGCAGAACCAGTGGTGGCATGTAATGTGTTTCCAAGGTTTGTTGGACCGTCTGAAATGCTTGAATTAAATTGTAAGACAAGCTGCCTTTCAGCCACACATACTGCTCAGCCTGAGCCTTTACTACAGGCAGCAGATAACTGATTATTCAAACTGTTCCTCTCTGAACCTCGTGGCTCTCACACCTCTGCTTTACATACTTTTGAATGCTTTTGAATGATCAAATAATTCTCAGGTTGATAATGCAAATATTGAACTTAAGCACTGAACTCTGGCAGTTTGTCTTTATGCAGCAGTATCACACATCACTCAGTTTAAACACAGTAGTAACACTGCAGGATCATTGGCAGAGAATATATGACTTTAGACAAGAGGAGCTGAACATAATATCTTAATGAAGCTTTAAAAAAATTATGGGGGTAGACATTGCCAATCTCTCCACACAACCAAAAGTGTTTTTCCTGCATCAAGAAGACACGGCAGTTTACAGCAGAACCAGACAGATGTATCAGTTGGCCGATTTTATCAGCCTGATATCGACCTATAACAGCTAAATCTGTCTATATCAAGCTTGGCATATGTTGTCTCATATGTGCCCACATGAAAGAAAGAATATCGCCCAATATGATGACTCCTTTTACTCCCTGATATCAGTATCAGCAAAATCCAATATTTGTTGGCCTCTGGTTCTACAGAGTTCTACAGAAAGTAAATCAAAGAGACAGTTGACAGTTAAACTACAGTATTTCTGGAGGTATAATCTGCAAAATTTTACTAAGTTTACTAGAGTGATACTGATACTAATGGAGTAATTCATTCAGTTCCTTTTTCGAAGGTTCTTTTTTCATGAAGAATGCTTGCATTGATTGGCTGTGAGCAAAATCATACAAAACTTTTTTTGTACCAAAAGGATCAAATGCAAGTATCGTGACTGAAGAAGTCTTGATGCCACTTGGTACTGGATTACTTCATTCGATTATTATTGCAAACCAATACCCAGCCCATGTTTGGACACATATTGCATACTCCTGGCAATCATCACTTACGACGTTTGGACGTTTCACCAACCCAAGATGCTGCTATTTGACATCCTGATGCCTTTATGAACACCTCTGACAAATCCTACTCACTCTACCTTTAAAATCTGCGTTGAACATTTTTGTTAGTAGATTTTTCTCTTATAATGTCATAATGAAAATGTGATTAATTAATTTATTTTTTTTAGAAAAAACATAATATTAGCTACAAAGTAGGGATTCTTCCAGTACATAGTTTCAGTACCTTCTAAACTCTCTTCTGATACATGCACCAACAGGAGAGCTCCAAAAGTGAAGCCAAAACATCTGGATCACCCCCTGGTGGCTGGCTGCAGAATTGGTCAGAAATCCCGCCCCCTTCCATGTTCGTAGATGGGACATGGGGCAAACTAAAACATCAACGTACATGTCAAATAAGTTTTTCCCAAAGATGGTTTCAAGTCGTGATCGAAACGGCTCTACAAGGACATTATTGATCACTAAGGCGCAGAAGGCAGTGCTCATATCCGGGATATTTGGGCTTCAGTTTCGTACAATGGGAGGAAGTGGAGACATGGCGTCCATCTTTAAGTCAGTGGTACCAGTCTAGTTCCATTGCTCTCTTTTTTCCCAAATGAAAAATCTGTACACTTCACTGCATAGAACTCACTGGGATCATATTCATCTCAGGTAACATGAGCCAAGGGCTTCTGTGTGAATAAAGACTGTGTCAGCAGCTCGCCATGACTTAATCAATGTAACTGTTAGTGGAAACACTGAATTTTATAATGACATCGACAAAGTTTGGAACTGTGGATCGGTCACATCTGGCCTTTAGCTGATCTGCTTAATAAGGTCAAGATCTGCTCCAGTTGGAGTGTCGTGCATCCCTGCCACAAACTATAGTTTATGGTCAGTATGAGTTTTTGATTATATTAGATTTTACAGGTGTTCATCTTGTTGAGCTCAGCCCTTTTATTCTCATTATGTCTATTAAACCATGCTGAGAAAATCAAACCGGACAGCTACAAATGCAAACAGCTGTTCAGTAACAGGAGCCAAAAACCTGTGGCTCCAGTACTGTGTGCCTGCCAGATGCTGGGCTGGAACTTAAAGGGATAGTTTGGCCTTTTTGAAGTGGGTTTGCATGAGGTACTTATCCATAGTCAGTGTATTACCTGTCGACACGACCCAGGAGTACCGGTGTAGGAAGCCTTGCTGTCAAACAGCCTTTTCCTTTTCTGAAACTGCAGTTTCATAAGCCTAATATCACTGTCTCCAAAGCTGCCAAACTCCTTAGATAAAAACAGTAATTTTACCTGACAAGACCCAGGAGTTGCTGGTTTAGTGGTGCAACTCCTGTGCTTTGCAAAGTAGCATTTCTGCTTTTGGCAAAGGAGTCTGGTTGGCTTTAGGGAGAGTGATAATTAGCTCATGTAATGGCAATTTCCTGTCAGGAAAGGCTGTCTGACAGCAAGGTACAGTGGTGGCAAATATTTTAAATTTAGTGTTCATTAAAACTGATTTTGTTTTCTTTCCTTTAGGTGGGCCTTTTTTTTAGGTAGCTAAAATATATTTCGCCGCTCACGCTGTCCTCTGCAATAATTTTGCTTATCTTCCTACACTGGTACTTACATGAATATGAATAATACCTCATATGACCCCACTTCAAAAAATCCAAACTACCCTGAACCCTTCAAAGTCCAATATTTCCTTTGCAAAACTCTTGTATCCTAATATTTCATTCAGATTTGGCATGTGTTGTCATGGAAATATTCCTGTGTCCGTGCATTGAAGCTCACTGTGTCTTTTTTTCCAGTGTTCTGGTTAAGAGGTTTTGAATGTATAAAGTGTAAAATGTAAAGTGGATGGAGATCTGCTGCAGCAGATGGACGTTCCATAAATTCTGGCCGCTGTCGCAGCTCAACACACCATCAATTATTCAGTCAATAACCTCTATTGTTTTATTAGAGATTATTAGATTAAATATTGATGATCATGTCTGTGTAATGCAGTGCGGTGGTCCTCAGCCAGTGTGCTCTTCTGTCTCCACAAAAAAGATTTCAAACCTCTTATTACAAAATGGACCCACAGCCACTTGAGCAAAGAGGACACCCACTCCTACAAACTGACTGGTGGAGCAGAACAGGACAGAACGATGCTGCTGTCTGCAGGGTAGTAGCCATTAGAGGTCCTTGAATAAATAACTGTTAGACTGACAAAAGTTATGATTGAGAAAATGCGTTTTTAATTTGAAAGGGAATGTTTTTATCCATTCTGTCATTTGCAAAAGTATAGAATTTGGTGGTTTTGTGGGCACTAGTGCAGTCCTCGTTTGGAGCGCGTGTCCCTTTTCAGTGGGTTGATTGCTTTGCCCCTGGAAGTGCAGCTTGCAGCGTTGCCGAGAAACACTCAGCCAATCAACTTCACACTTGAAACTACGCTGTCTTGGGTCTTTGGAAAGTCAATTTGACCGGTTCTCAAAGTATGTGAAGGACAGTTAAACACGCATACAGACAGACAGAAAGTAGTTAGGTGACGCTGCTACAGCACCATCTATTGGCCAAATGAGCACCAAACGTGTCATGGTCACTCAGACATCATATCTACACATGGTTGTGATTAGGGTTGGGTATCATTTGGATTTCAAGGATCCTGATTTCGATTCTGCTTATCGATTTCGGTTCCTAACAATTCTGGCTAACTCTGCCATATTTATATAAATACTATTAACATGCACCGTCCCTGCCAAATTAAGTATTGCAATAAACTAAAATGCACTAGAAGACAGGAAGACATCCATGCATTCAACTTGCATATCTATAGGTGCAGATGGATAGTCAGGTCGATATATGGAAGGTGTTTGCAGTTTAATTTGAAACACTAGAGATGCATCCATTCAAATTTTCTTGGCCGATTCCAGTTTCCGTTTTTTTTCAAGGGTCTGACCTGCCAATTCCGATTTTGGCCAATTCTAATTTTCAGTCTTTCTGAGAACTGTAATTGTCAGTATTCACAAACATTTTTGCAACTTTTCTTGTAAAATTAAATCGGATGTTCATAATAGAGCACTGACTGTTCTCCAGAGGTGCTCCAGATCACAGCCAGGCCTTATTACATTATTATATTAACATTATGTACTAGTGTGAACACAATCTCGCGAGATTTCGCGGGGCGTGGTTTCACGTGATCTTGTGTGGATGCAGATGTAAAGAAACCGGAGACTGACTGACATTAGCCTGAAGAGCTAGAAAATTTGGCAACACCGTCAGCTGCTCTGTCTCGTTGTAGACTGTCTGTCTTCTCTTTATCCTGTTCTTGGAATCTATCGCTAACACTCACTTCATGCACGCATGCATGTGCTGCAGTCATCAGCGCTGTTGTGGCTGTGACGTTACAGTCGGTGTGCCTGCTGCGCGCATGGTGTGACCATCGTGCAGGGCATGTCTGCAAATATGACTGGCACAGAATTGGACATATTATGCTGACTGGTTCTGGTCTCTAGCCGGTCGATCGGTGCATCCCTACTAACATGAATGAAATTTGAGTAGGAACAGATGAGCAGAATCGAAATTAAGATTTCTTAACAACTTTTGAACCTGTTCTTGATGCCAAAGCCTAGCTGTGATAACACAAAGCGTTACACCAGGGATATATGAAAGGAGCTGTGACATTTTTGGTGATATAAACCCTGTTGACACAATTTGGCAGTGTCGAAGAAAATGTTTTATTTATTTCTAATTTTAGTCTGCCTCTCTGTAAATGAAACATGTCGGTAAATGACATTTTGTTATACTGTGAGGAGAGCCCAGTTGTCCCTGTGAAATCACAGCGAACCCAACCCCAGCTGCTCTGCCCTTTTTAGTCTTTTGAAATTGCAGCAGCAATCAATTCCTGTTGATCAAGGATGACCCAGCTTGTGTTGTAAAGATTTAGTTTCTCCTTGGTTGACACAGCATACGTGCTGGGTTTTTACTGTGAAATTTGTACATAAACCCTGGTACAAACTCACTGTAGTCAGGCAGAATCATAATGCCTCCACTGCACAGTGAATAAAACTCACCTGAACCACCACAGACCTTGGACCTTAAGAATCTTTTTCTTCTATACCAGCTATAGCAAAACTGTATGAAAAATCCAAAAAAGTTGAAAGAGTTACTTTTTCTGTCTTGGTCCAGAGTTTTCCTGTACCGAATTCAGTGATGATTGCTCAAAATTTTCGACGAAATTTGAAATGTCACAAAATTGATTGTGGACAGACTATTCAGCTGGACCAACAGTAAAAAAAAAAAGAATTTTGTTTCTGAGAATTATGGTTCAAAAGTTCCAGGCCAAAAGGTATCCTTTGGATCCTCAGAAACAGTTTCGAGAACTGAAGCACAGACAGACAGGTATCTGAGCGGTTCATAAAAGGGTTGTGGGCCTTTTTAAGTTGTTCTTGTTTTGCTGTTGACTCGGAGATTCTCATCCTGATTAATTTCTTTCCCCTTTTCCTGTTTTCCTTGGGTCTCCCGAGGTTAGGTAGTCTATCTGTGTGCTGTTTTCTTTGGGTCTTTTGAGGTTGGATACTCGATTTGAGTGTTGTTTTCTTGTTGGCTTTTTTTATTTGTTGTTACTCTACATGCGTCTGAACTCCTTCAAACTGCAGAGAACTGCTGGGTACTGTGCCAACCGCGGCTCCTCGCAGCCCTTTTGAACCAGCGCAGTTGTGACAGCTCGGAGCAGCCTGAGAGCTCAGAGATGAAGCCCTGTAGCCCCGCTCTCAGCAGCAGAGCGCAGAGACTCAACCAAGTGCAAATAATGAGAGGGAGACAAAGAGCGTACAGAGAATACAGCAGAGAACAAGACAAATAACGATTGAAGAAACTGGGGAAAAAAAACAAAAACAGTTTTATGATTCAAACACAGTAGCTGGGTTACATAACTGACTCTGTCCTACAGTACAGTGAAGGTTTGGAACCAAAAAGGATGTGGTTACTGAGACGTTTTATTTTTAACTGAAAGGAGCTATTTTTATTTATTGTGAATCCATAAATACATTTTTCTGAATGATGGGAGCTGACATATTCTGTAGCTCCCCATGTGATATCACCAATGACCATCTAGAATTAAAAGAAGACTGTAAAGAACAAAAATATAAGGAGAATAATAAAATATTAAGTTAACAAGGAGCATTAAAGGCAACAGATTACCTCAGAAGTTCCTGAGTTATCTTCTTAGGCCTTGGGTTAACTCGGTCTGCTTCGTGCTTTGGTGTCTCGGCCTGCAGAGTCCAGTTTTGAGATGTCTGAAAGTGACGTTGTCAGAAACTAATTGCATCAGCTGGTAGCATGTTATCACAGGTTCTCAGCCTTGTCGAGGCTCAAACAGCCCAAAGACACTGACTGCCTGACTGCATCTCCAGTCACATCACGGTCAGCAGTGACAAATCTCTGTCTGTGAGGCTTGAGGCACAAATAGCCTCACAAAGTCGGACTCGTCTTGTTAACACTCTTGTTAACTCTATCGTTCCAACTTTACAGAACAGCTGTCGGCATCTTTATATGAGTGATTGTTTTCATTGTTTCATTTTTTACTGGAAATCTCTTTCTGATGATGCCCCCAGTCAAAAATACTATGCCTATCCTGCCTTGTATCTGTGCAAAGTTTATCACTAGAGAAGTGTTTTCGCTTTGACTGTACTGAATGCTTCGAAGGTTAGGGTTAGGGTTAGGGGTTAGGGTTGCCATGGACTTCAAGCGGCTAAATGAGTATTTGACTATTCATGTGTGTATACATTATCATCAGTTCCTTCAGGAAGTTGTGAAATTGCGATCGCAACAGTTCACGTAAATTCACGTAAAATGTAAATTCAACCAATCCCTGTGAATTCTGCATGACCTTGCAATTTCGTCCAATTTCCGCAACTTTCCCACAAATTTAACCAATCACCCTTACTCCCTGCGAGTTCTACCAATCTTAGCAGTCCCTCATGCAAACATGTACATCTCAATGAACCAACTCAATGTTTTGTTTTATTATTCACAATTTTTTTGCATTCATATGTTTTTCCCACAGGTGCTGAAAATAACACAAGGTTTCTCTGTGCTCTTTTATTGTATTATTTTGTTCCTGTTGTTTCAACACCCCAAATTTTTTGCCTTTTTGTTGAATACACAAAGTGCACACTTCACTTCATCTGCAAGTAAAGCATATTTTGTTTAAGATTTTGTAATCATGAGCCTTTTTGGTGAGGTTACTTAGAACTTTTAAGGAATTATACAAAAAAAATTGCAACTTTCTTTTGCAATTTTCACTTGTTCCCACAATTAAATTGCAAAAACAAATGTCTAAAAACAACATGCACTGCAATTTTTTTAAAGAATAGCTGCCGTAAAATCAGACAATCCCAAAGACAGCCTGCGAAATCCTGGGGGGACTGATATATATTCCCGGCGGATTCCAGATTCAGTGGGTGGGATGGGTCTCACAAACTGGAATTCCTGTGCTTAAGCCCTACTCAGTACAGAGGGCACAAATTAGCATTAGCTGTGTCTTCAACTGCCTGTTACAAGCTAACAAACAACATAAATTAAGATCGTTAGATGTTGCTCATTGCCAGTTTTGTTGCACAGCAGAATCTCTTCATGGTTCCTCTAATGCTAGTGCTAGCCATCTTGATGCGCACTGTTCTTTCACCAGTCAAGCTAATACAACCAGCGTTTGTGGGCGGGGCACAAAGTCTGATTCAGAATTTTACAATGAAGTTTTTAAAAACTTTTTCAGTAGGAAAACCATGTTAAACAAAGTATTAGCCTCATCATATTAGCATATTTTTACATGCTTTAGAATATTTCCTGAGGGGAACTTTAAAATAACCTGAAGTGTACCGTATTGACAAAACACAGTAGGTCTCTCTTTTGTTTCTGTCAGACTTGAATCATATTTGAACTTGGGAAAATGGTGAAGTAGCTTCTAACACTAATGGAGCATGATGATCCTTTCAGCAGCAGAACAAAGGAGGATAAAGAGAGGAGGCACAGCCTTCTATCTCCTGTTCTCCCTCACATAAATAGTTTCCCCCTCAGGTGTGATTTGATGTTCTGAACTTTCCTACAGTACCACTAAGAGCCGGAGAGAGAGGGAGTTCACGATGGAGGTCAAGACTCAGACCTTCTCATATTCCGCTGATCTGTTTTCCCCTCAGTCCTCCAAAATCTCACTTCCTATTAAATATTGAAGTTGTGAGACAACAGTAAACATCTCCGACTGGCTGCAGTCGGCTCTGCAGAGCTGAACTGTGACCGGGGTTAAATATATTAAAATGTATCAGACACTGTGAGATGTAGCAGATGTAGCCATGGAGGAACACATGTTTCACACATGCAGCACGACGAAGAATAGGCTGGCATTCGATCATAGGTGTGAATCTGGTTTATCAAAAGCCACTCTTACATTTGTGTCTCAAATCAATTTTCATCATCAGATAACAAATTAAAACCAAACTGATCAGAAAAATTATCAGTTGAACATACATCAGTGTGATAAGAACTACCTAAAATGTAAAATTCAATGTAATTCTTTTTTCATTTGCCTGGTTGGGCAGGTGGGTCTGTAATCTACTTGTCTGAAGTCAATTTTTACTTGCCCCTGTACAAACTGTTTTAAAGTTGTCATGTTTAATCTAAGGCTGCAAAAACTATAAAACGTGAAAAAATGTCCATCCCAGTTTCCCAGTCCAAGATGATGTCTTCAGATGTCTCGTTGTGTCAGTCTAAAACCCAAAGACATTCACTTTAATGTGATAATAAACAAAGAAATGCTCTTTTCATATTTAAGTAGCTAAAAACAGTATTTTCTGCCATTTATGCATGAGAAATTACTCTACAAATTAATCAATTATCAAATAGTTTGCTTCTTTTTTACCACTTGCCCAGTCAGCCATGTGAGTTGCCAGATTTAAGCCTTCTTGCCCAACATGGAGTTTGACTTGTCTTGGGCAGGCGGGGTAATCCTTATTGTTGAGCCCTGAATGACAGAAGCCATCGTTGGGGAAATTTTTTTTTTTGACAAGATTTAGGTTTTTATCTTAGTCCCATCTGCTAACATGGAGGGGGTGGGGTTTATGACCTTTACTGCAACCAGCCACCAGGAGGCGATAGAGGTGCTTTGTCATGTCGGCCATCTCGACATCTGTCAGTGATCCAGACATCACCAACCTATCTGCAAGGTCTGCTGTGGTAAAGATGTAGGCGTCAGTAATTACAGTGATGATCTCGCCTTCCGAACAATCGCGGCGGTCATGTTGCTGTGCAGAACTCGTCCATCACACCAGACAAACTCCACTCTCACTGGACTGTTGTTCTCTGGGTTGTTCTTCATACTGCTCTGCTAGTCACGGCGCATTCCCGTCACACCGGATTTGCCGTTGCTGTTGTGCGTCACGTTGCGAATGACGCAGAAGAAAGATGCTTTGAAATCTGATTTCTGCTCAGCCAGTATCATGGAAACACTATTTTACTACAGTCCTGGAAGCTACACTGAAAGCAGTCATGGCAACAGAGATGATGTAACTTGTTTGTGTTTTTGTTTGTGTGCTTCCAGGGAACGCTGTCTGCTGCCTCTACAGATGGCTCTGGAGTCTAAAAACACCAAACTGGGACAGACGGCGCTTACTGGAATGCAGGTACTGTAACATACAGTTTTATACAGAATACAGTGTTATCCCTCTTCTTCTTTTTGTCCTTTTTTACTTAAGTTATGGTTTTTGCAGAGAATGTGCGGTTTGCAACAACATCAACTTCAATAAAAAGAAGGAATAACAACTCAACTCAACTCAATACACTCAGTCAACTCTGTGACTACAGCCTTAGATAAATAAAGCTGTGTAAATGGCATTACTTTGACTTCTCTCTACTTGCACTGCTTCTCCGCTGTGTTTTAGAATTCATCATCTGCCTGTAATTACAAGGGATTAACTATATATTGAATATTGTAGTATCACAATTAAAAAATGTCTACAAAATGTGTACCAGACTGTGACAATATATGCCATTATATTACATTGTTATTTGTTTTATTTTATTATTTTTAATTTATTTTGTTAAAGGACTGCTACTGACTGTTTTTGTTTTGTAATTGCACATAAATAATTCAAGCATTCATCACCAAAGACAACTCATGCCATGTCATGGCTGCTACTTTTATTTTATTTTACCAAAGAAGGAAAACAGCTCATTAATTTTAGACCAACAAAAATTGTTGTACACATCATATATATTATTATTTAATTAAGGACATGTTCTTTTTAATACTGTGATTAATATTGTACCACAAACTTTTTGTTGTGGTATTATGGTACCTTGAGTCTTCACTATTGTTACATACACTGTAAAAACGAAAACGTTTAGAAAACTTGAAATTCAAAGGCAAAGGACGGCAGTGCTGAAAAAGTTTTACCAACTACTGATCTTTAGTTGAAATAATTTACTTTTCTTCTATAGATAAACTTAAAGCTTTGGATTGTAGAAAGTCTAAACATTGTATTTAAAAAAAACATATTAGGTAAATTCATTGAAGTGAAAGTAAAACTATTTAATTTGCAGGCACTAAAAAAAGACAAATCAGGTTTGTGGCTCACTGTTTTAGTTTCTAAAACTCAAAGTTTGCCTAATGAAGAAAAGTCAATTTTCTCAACTAAAGATTATAGGTCAGCAAAACCTTTTAAAGTTTATGTCAAAGTCAGAATCTATCACAGTGGGTTGCCTTGAAATTTGAAGTCACTCAACTATTTTTTCTTTTACAGTGTAGTTACCGCAGTATGTATGTATGTATGACCATGATGTCATCAGAGATCAAGAAAACGTGAAGTTGAAATACGAGTGGAGGACTGATCATCGCTTGTTATTGTCAGCTTACAGTGTTGCATGCATCCTGCACTCCTGCAGTGTTCCTGCAGCCTGCAGAGCTTCCCTGAGTCTAGGGAGGAGGGGGCGGAGGAAAATGCTTCAACTGTAGATCATATATTAAACAGGATTACATCCTATTTAATAACCTGTCTTTGGCTCCAACTTGCTATTTGGTCTGCAGTACTCATTTCTGCATGTGCATTTGCTACTTATTGCTCCTTTAAACCTCCTGAACATCAGAATGTTTACTAGTCAAGCTAGTTGCAAACACAGAAAATCGTGAAATAAAAAAAGAGTCCGTCAAATTATAATATTCTGCAAGTGCATTTTTTTTGTTACCATAGTTTGGAAGTAAAATATAAATTTATTTGGACATTTGATGTGTAGTTTGATTACATGATGGTTTTTTTTCACATACAGCAGCAGTGGTTGGCTCTGTGAAACTCTTCTCTCTGCCTTTCTCCAATCAGAAGCTCCTGTGTGAGGACAGGTTTGTGGGCGGAGTCACCATGGAGGTGGAGGTCCTGGAGAAGCAGCTGCTCAGCCAGATGTTGGAGGCTATCAGAGTCACCCCGTCTCTCCACGAAGACCTGCAGGTGGAAGTCATGAAGGTAGGACCTGGAGATGTATGAACACACCGTTCCAAATCCTGATCTAAGTCTCTAAAAGATCTGGACTGAACGTCTGCCAATAAACTCTGATATGCATTTTTGAATATTTACTTTAGTTTTTCTGCATTCTGTTGCCCAGTGCACACCCAGTCTGCAGCAGGCCGACATTAAAATGAGTAAAGGGATGTAAATATGCTTGGCAGCTGAACAGCTCTGCATAAAGAAAATGTTTGCCTGCATTGCAGCTTTTTTCTTTGATGGTGATTTGGCCTCTTCAGAGCTCAACCTCATGTTGCTTTGTGTCTTCTCTGTCTTTGTGTTCAACTTAAAGGGATAGTCCAGGTTTTGTGGAGTGGGGTTATATGAGGTACTTGTCCATAGTCAGCGTGTAACCAGCAGTAGACGGTGGTCAGTTTTTTTTATATATAAAAACTTGTGTAATGTCATGTGTGAACTGTGAATTGATGGGCATGGGATGGAACAGGAATCATTCCTCCAGGACTGGGATGGGAATTTTTTTTCCCCACTCTGTCATGGGATTAGGACGGGACGAGAGTATTTTTGTGGCATAGGGACGGGACAGGAGTGAAAATCCAGCCCTGTGTCAAACTCTACTGTGGACAAGGGGCATTGGCAAAATACCCAATTTAAATAGCTCAGCAAAGAAAAAAAAACTATATCAATGTCTGTATGTTATATTTTGAATATTTATACCAACCTTTCCCAGCAGGAAACCGCAATTATATAAGCCAAATGTCGCTTTCTCTTGTTCAACCAAACTCCACTGACAAAATTAGTCATTTAACCTTGCCGAACACAGTGATTGCTGATCTACAGCGGCCTCAATTGGTTAGTTTGTTAGTACCATTGTGTGACTTTGGTGTTTTAAAGGGTTAGTTCGGATTCATCGAAATCACACAATGACACAAACAAGCTAACAGATCGAGAAGCAACTCCTGTGTTCTGTGAGGTAAAATGACTCATTTTGCCCATGGAGTTTGGTTGAGAGATAGAGGACGATATTTGGCTTACTGAATGCTGGTTTACTGTCGTAAAAGGCTGTCTGATGTGAAGGTAAAGCGGTGGAAACATTCTAAAGTACCTCATACAGCCTCACTTCAGATAATCCAAACCATCCCTTTTAATATGGTCTGACCTTGTCACAGTGTGCATGATTGCGATGAGGTTGCATCAGTTGAAGTCTGATTCATCTCCCCCATATTATAATAACAGAAACATGAATCACCGACTTTATTCTCTTTCATAAAGCGGAGAACTGTGTTTGTGTCTCCTGTGTGCAGGTCCTGCTGTGCATCACCTACTCACCAAACTTTGACATTAATGGAGACTCCATCCTCCGGATCGCAGAGGTAGGACAGTCTGAGTCTGTCTGATGCGCAGCAGCTTCATCATCAGATATTTGAGATTTTACATCAAACAACAGACAGGGACTTTCTTTTTGCTTCAGCAATAATAAACAACAACAGGCAGAAATGAATATTTTAGTTTCCTTGTTCAGCAGCTGTTGGGAACATAAGAGGCAGCTGAATTTAGAAATACATCTGAGATACAGCCATTAGGTTTCTGTTGGTTTGCAGCAGAGGTGCACAGAGACTGCATCATCTGTATCTGTTCAGCCAACAAAATGATCTGTCTCTGTATCTGTATTTGGGTAGAAAACCAGAAGTGAGTGTGGTTTATACCAGAAGTCACGTTATATCAAGCAAATGTTTTATTTGCTAACCTAATCTTCATTGGTAATGCAATTGTTGTCCCTTCAAAGCATCAAGTTGATTTAATATTGTCATATAATTCATTACCTAATGGATTTTTTGGGCTGATGCCAATACCCGTATTAGGGAGTAAAGAAAATACAATATTGATATATTCGCCAATATTCTTTATACAGAATATAGAATATATTCATAAATACAGTTTTTGCAGCGATTTTTTTTTTCAGAATTATAAATAATTATACGGGAAAAACACAAGTATGTGTCTGTATTAAAACTGAATTAAGAAAAAGGATCAAGTAAAATGCTGCCTATAAAGTTAGCAAGTTATTTGTAAAAAAAAAAAAAAAAAGTTCTGATATAAGTACTGATTGGAAAACATATATGTGGTACTGATATTGACTGTTATAGCTGTGTTGTAGCTCTGTTCTTTTATTTTTAGCTAAATTAAGTTTTCGTAGCAAAGTTGTGACATGTGACTCCAACAAAGCACATGGTGGCAGGGCCCTTAATGACCCTCATTCACACCTCCCCCCCAGGTGAAACCCAAGGTCCACA
>JAJHUR010107490.1:0-44523 GCA_027495735.1 Lutjanus campechanus | reverse complement strand
GATTGCAGATTGATGTAAAGGAGGAGTAAACCATTAATTAATGTAGCTTTTGATATAAAATAAAATGCTTAACCGGTGCTTAAATGCCTATAAAAGAAGGCTTGAACTTAAGAGGTGTGAGCTCATACTGAAGGACAGACAAGATGCAGATCGACACTCAGCAAAGGTGATTATTACACTGAGCGAAAATCCCTTCTGTCTTCAACCATCTTATTTGATTATAACTCACTTTTTCCACGTCATTCCTTAATATGAGATTTGCTGTCCCCAGAGACAGTGAGCTAATGGCTACAGAGCAAGAATGCAGTAATTGGGGCTTGGCCCTGGTTTCAGGTCAAACCACTACCCTCCTCAATCTGTCATGTGAGGAAAACAACACTTTCATTGGTTGGTCGGGCGTACGCTGAGAGCCTGCACACCTCTCCACACTCGCCGAGCCTCGACGCTCAGACTGAATAAGTGTATGATTAGATGGACCGTGTCTGCACTGTTTCCTTCTGGAAAAAGTGAGAGTGAGAGTGAAACTGACAGTCAGTCTGTCTGTTTCCTGGCCCATAGGCTCCGTGATTCATATTACAAAGCATAGCACAATACGTTGACTTCATTGTGTAACTAAATCGCTGCTCTCATTCTGTCTGTTTCGCACATGCAGCTCTTTAGTCATCATGTATTGTGACCCTGGAGATGAATGCAATGGATGGATATTCATGCGGCCCATTAGAGCAGGCAGCACAACGGGTCCAAGAACCAAGAGAGCGCCGTAAATGCACCCCGTCATCACAAGCCGGCCGCCAGCTTTGAGGAGCTGCAAGCAACCCCGTGGGTGAATTTACTGCTCCCCCGCGGGCTTTAATAACTCACATTACTTGTTGGGTGTAAATGAAAGCAGATGGATGAGACACAAACTGTAATTGGCACGGTGTAAGCCCCGTTTTACAGTCTCATATTTACTCTCTACACTCTACAATAAAGGTTCCAAAATGGTTCTTCCCGAAGGGCTAAGGTTCTACCCAGAACCATTTGCCTCTGGAGAACGCTTTTCAGACGAGAGGGTTTTTGTCAAGGGTTCTTTGTAAGAGTAAGGGTTCAATAAAGAGCCCTTTTCATCCAAAGAACAATTCTCTATGTAGAATCCCCTGTGTGGGTCCTGGAAAAAACCTTTGGAATATAGAAGGGCTCTCGGAAGAACCCCCTAAGTGTGTTCTGGATAAAATCCTTGAAATATAAAAAGGTTCTTAGTAGAACCCCCTGGTTGGGTTCTCAATAAAACCTTTGGAATATAAATGTTCTCTTTAGAAACCCGTTGAGCGGGTTCT
Organism: Lutjanus campechanus; assembly: GCA_027495735.1. Taxonomy (NCBI): domain Eukaryota; kingdom Metazoa; phylum Chordata; class Actinopteri; order Lutjaniformes; family Lutjanidae; genus Lutjanus; species Lutjanus campechanus. The sequence continues at coordinate 43,207 of JAJHUR010107490.1, read as the reverse complement.
AAATAAAACTCTTGAAATAAAATCCCACGAGTGGATTCTAGATAACACCCCTGGAATATAAGAAGGTTCTCAGTAGAACCTCCTGAATGGGTTCCAGATAAAACCTGCGGAGTATGTGTGTCTGAGATTAAACCCTTAGATTATTAAAAGGTTCTCGGTAGAACCCCCATTGGTGGGTTCTTAATAAAACCGTTGGAATATTAAAAAAAAAATCCCAGTAGAACCACCTGAGTCTGAAGTTCTTGGTAGAACTCCCTGGGTGGGTTCTTGTAAGCACCCTTACAAGGTAAAAAGTTATTTGACAGAACCCCCAGTGAGGGTTCTGGGTTCTCTGAAGAACCTCTCATAGATGGTTCTAGGTATAAACCTTCATGCTGGGTTCTAGGTAGAACTCTCCCAAGTAGAAGCTTTATAAAAGATTCTATCAATAACTGAAAAGGGTTCTCCTATGAGGACAAGCCAAAGAACCCTTTATGGTTCTTTATTTCTAAGAGTGTACAATTGCTGAACCTTTAATGTTCCTGTGCAATGAAGGAAAACTAATTATCCACATTAAGCAGTAAATGTAAACACGGGCTCATGGGAAATAATCCATCATTATCAAACCACAACAAGCTGCAGACACGAGCTAAATATACGTCCACGAACAGACCATCACACGTGTATGGACGGAGAGCTGTTTGGACACGCTTCCTCTGTAGCAACTGTCTGTTTACGGTTCATCGACCGTGTGTTTTCGAGCCGATATCTGCAGGAACCTGAAAGTCACTGGTGAGTGTTAAAATGCACTCGCGGATCTGGCCGAGCTCCGCGCACACGCCGTTGTTCCCTCGCTGCCCCGAGCCCTAAGCCACCAGCCAAGACCGGCGCTGGAGCTCCAAATCTTTATTAACAACAGAAGGCCAGCAAACACCGCCTTGGAAATCACTTTGAGCCTCGTAAGGAGAACAGACGTGGAGAGGAAAGAGAGGAAGAAGAGAGTGAAAGATAGTGACAGCAGAGTGATGCAGAGTGACAGGCTGATAAAGGAGAAGAGTCAGAGAGAAACAGGCTGATAAATCAGAGATAGTTGAGGTGTTCCTGTTGCTTCTGTGTTACTACTGTATTTCCAACTGTGTGCAGCTGCCAACCACAGCTACATCCACAGAGCTTACTTCAACCACAGCCCATCCTCCACCGTCTCTGGTCAAAGCTCTAATCTCCACGTTCACCAGCAGCTATTAGTCGTGGAAGCAGTATTGAGATCTTTTACTTAAGTACAGCAATGTGAAAATATAAGTAAATGTCCTGCATTCAAAATCACATTTCTGTGAATCCAAACTAACTCTTGCAAACACCAAAGTCACACAAAAACACAAACTAACTAACTAATCAAGGGAGCGGTTGACCAGCAACTCTCATTTTGTGTGAGGAAAATTATTGTTTTTGGTTGCTTTGGCGATATAACGGCTTATACCATGGTCTTGGGGAATACTCTTTTCTGATTGGCCGGGAAGTGTGCATTAAAAACCATTTAATGCACATGTAGTTCGGCTCAAGCTTAATCACCGTTTGAAATTCATCCGCTACCCAACTTGTGACCATAGCAACATTAAAGAGCACAGCTGTCAAAGCTCACACCACTTCCTCACTGGAGGTGATGTGAACCAGCGAGCGAACAGCTGATTGCTTCAGTTTTCCCACATGAGGACCTCCTAACCTGTCCCGTGCGTCAGACGACAGGCTGAACAACGTGTCACTTGCTCGCCCTGGCCCTGTTTCAGCAAAGTTTCACACACTTCCAACCTATTTTATCTGGTTCAAATCAATGTGACAACGGCACCTCTTATGTCATATGGTCCACAGCAGCCTTTTTGTAGGAACATCCTCAACAGGGACAGGGGTTTGGAAGGAAACTACATAGAAACAGGGCTGATTTACCTTAGTCATGAATAAATAACTCACTTAATTTACTCATCTACAGAGGGAGGAATCTCAAGGGCGCCACTTGCTTCTAGTTAGGAAGCGGTGTCACTTGTTATTAACTGTGAGAAGTGGCCTGAGTTTGGCTGTAAAAGGGACTAGGAATATTCTTTGTCATGACAACAGTAAGCTCTTGCTTAATAACTTCTGATTTTAGGTGCACAACTTTCACAAAAAAATCTGGTATGGTATAAACGGGACAATCAAAGTTTAGGTGTGCCTTAAATGGCTTGAAGTCATTTCATGGAGATGAGGTTCTTTGCCTCCATGTCATGCCTTCAAACGGTTTAACACACACCTTCTTGTTGATTATCCCTTACTTATATAAAGGAAGTTTCCCGTTGGAAAGGGATGCCTACACCAGTCCTCCTGCTGCTTCTCCAAACCAGGACTGTGCTGGCCACCATCTACTGTAGTTAAAACACTGACCATGGATAAATACCTCATGCAACCCACTTCAGAAAATTTTAACTATCCATTTAAATTAAGGTACAGACAAATGTACTTCAAGCCAGTAAAAGTGGAAAGCGTCCTTATGACTGATATATTAATACATATCACTTTACTAGATGGTTAATAATGATGCATCCTTTTACTGTTGTAGCCAGTGACCAAACTACAAACCCAGCATTTACAAAAAATGGTTTATGTTTATCAGTTTTAAACATTAAACATGTCATCTTTTTACTGTATTCAAGAATAATTCTTGAACACAGGTTTTTTCAAATCATAGCGTTCTGTTACAATTTATGTTTTACACAATGTCCCAACTATTTTGGAACTGGGGGGTGGGTAACAAGTACAATATTTTCCTCTGAAATGTCTCAGAAGAAGAAAGTAGCGTAAAATGGAAATACTCTAGTAAAGTACAGTATTTCCATATATGTGATACTGGAGTAAATGTACTTTCACTGGCAGCTCTAACACATGGAGCGAGTCCTGGGTGGTATTAACTAGCATTACAATAGAAACAGCTGCAGGGGGATAAAAACACTGTCGTGTAAATCATGATGCAACTCTTTTGGAGGGAAAACAAAAACTTCTTAGCTGCTTGTCATCATCATAACGTACCTGTAATATGATAGCGTTTTATATAATAGATATTTAATGGTGTATTCTGATGGCAACACACCCCTGCCATCAATTTACACCATGACACCGATCAGCTGTCAAGTGAAACAAAAGCCTTCAACATCAACATGAGAGCGACTGGCTGCTGTCTGATGTGTGTATCTCTCTAACTGAAAGCACGCCTCATCCTTCTGCTGTTTATTGACTGCACTGAGCCTGCTGGGTAAAATGACGAGGGATGAAAATAAACACTCTCATGCATCACAAAAGCACATAAGTCGTGGATGACACAGACAGAACCCAGCGATTTGTACAAATGCGAGCTTCTCTGTCCTCTGTGGTGTCTCTCAGACCTCCCATGACTGGCAGAGCTGGAAGCCGAAGCCTCGTTGTGGTTGAGCAAATGGCAGCAGCGTATGTCTCTGCAAATCCCGAGACATCGGGCAACTCCAAGCCAATTTAAATCTTAGCTTTTGACAGCCGGCTCTCGAGCAAGGCGCTAATAAAGAAAAGATGGAGAGAGCTGCACACCACCCATCATCATTATTTCAAGTCAATTCAAAGCAGACAGGCTTGAGCTGGTGGTAACTCAACCCAAAGACTTGAACTACACACACACACGTTCTTGTGTCTGAAATAATTTAGTTTATTGAAATAAAACTTTCACAGTGATTAACTTGCAGATTTCTTTTCACCACCAGTATTTAGGCATTTCTAAATATGACAGAAAATTTGCAGCATTTAAATGATTTTTTTTAGGGATGCACAATGTTGGATTGTTGCCGATATCTAATATGCAGGATATTTTCCAACTCATTCTGGCGGAGTGCTGATACTGATTTATGCACACGATTGTCCCCCCACATGTCCTCAGATCTAAATGACAGAGTAGGTCAACAGACCTTTTACACAGCAGACATTTTGACATGAAACAGCAGGGCGAACAACACTAGGGTAAGTAACACTAAATGGAACACGACCGTAATTACTATCACTGGTAACACCTGTGTTTACCCGACTATTTCATATCAATACGGCTAAAATGGTATATATGACCGGTGGAGAGAACCAGTGAAAAGCTTAGCAGAACTTAATAACCTTCCATAAACCATGTGACCAAGGTCATGTAACATTAAACCCATCAAAGTTGACTTTGACTTTGTCACTCTTTATACTGCTCCTGTCATATTTACTATGGCCACTAGAGGTCAATAAATGCAAAAACCTACTTGCACAGACGACTTAGATGGCCAGTTACCTAAAGAGGGCAGGCTGGGTTTTTTTTCACCTAATTGCAGAGAGAACATCCAGTCTCTCCTGTGGTGGAATTAACTTATTATTATACCTACACTTACTGTGATGGCCCACTGGGGCCTGATTTTGGAGCTATTCAATACATTCATTGCAAATAGCAACTTTGATATCTTTGAAAGTTTCATCTTATCGGCCTGTAATATCAACAGAAATGCCCATATTATAGTGCATAAAAAGAATACTATTATTGTGTAAATTATAATATGCTGCAGTGAAAACAATCCAACAGCTCAAACTCAAATGGAGATATTTAAAAAACAACCTTATTTCAGTTACAGTGGACAGCAAAATCGATCAAATCTGGTCCCACTTCTGACTGAGAGAATATGAAATATTCACCCTGAAAGTTCATTCTTGACCTTGTTGGAAGCAGTAGTTTTAGGTCCATTTACAAGCTTTTTCCATAGCTCGATATTAGTTTGAGAGCATGAGATGTAGCTCCAGAAAAAGCCAGTGAGTGGACCTTGAATAAATATGATTTCAAAAAAAGTCCTGCACACACCCACACATTCCACTCAGCACTGGTGCAACAATATTCAGCCACGAGAGCAAAGAAGTCTAAATACAGGCTTCGGTTGTGCTAAATTTAAAAAGCAGCAAAAAAAAATTACACAACAGTGTGTGTGAATAAGTAGGCGATCTTTTCCTTTTCCCTCAAACGTTCCAAATATTTGAGAGCACAGGGAGAGCCAGGCTGTAATTTGGACTCACTTTGTGCATTTGGTATAGATATCAGTTTTTAAACAGTGCGGCTGCCAGCAGAGCACATAACAGCATTTAAACTCATCAGTCACACTGTACACGACGACAACACATTATTCAGAGCTAACGTCATCCTCTGTTTCTGTGGTGGAAGTGTACAGTAGGTGAAAGTGTTAAAATATGAGTCAACAGAACGGCCGGCTGACGTGCAGCCGGGGTCTGACAATGGCTAAATTGTTCTGTATAACAACAGAGAGGCCATGCAGTACAAGTGTTTCTCAAAAGCTGCATTGACTGCTGTTAAATTTAGTAAAGGAAGGAAACACTTTATTGCAGTATGTCTGGGAAAGGCACACCAAGGTATGGTGTAACATGACTCAGTCCAGCAGGCTCAAAAAGACCAACCACATCTCGGAACTTGACCTCAAGTTTGAGGAAAAACTACCTTAAGATTGATACATCAAAGCTTCACACTGACAAGGCCTGCAGCTCAGATGGAGGACAGATCTCTGAGTTGGTATAACTGAGCTTTTCAATCAGACGTCCACATACAGCGTGTGGAGTAACAATCTGAATCCATGCAGCAAAACACAACTGGCCTTGAGTGAGCTCATGCTGTCAGGGGAAATGTAATAAGACATGCAGCTGTGGCCTCAGCTCAGTCTCTGAGGTAGACACAGAAAACAACGAGACGTGTTGAGAGGTATGCAGGGTGTGAGGAAGACTGGAGACCATTAAACAACCGGGAATCACACAGTTGTTTTTGATAAGGTGAGCGACGGACAGTCACAGAAATACTGCACTGTGGCTACAAAACAACAAACATGATGACTGTGTGTCCCTTCTTTCCTTTCAGAACTGAACTCACATGACAGCGCGAGAGGTTCTCCATGCATGGATTCATGTGTTCTATTCCCACAGGCTTTCACATGAGGCCACTGTGATATTTCTCTGGTTTCTGGCCTTTTTCTGTAGGAACATGTTTGCATTTACTGTATATAGCCCTTGCAGGAAAGTTCTACTGTGGTAAATAAAGTAAAATAAGATTTTGGACGTGTAGCACCCTGAAAAGTGTGAAAAAACTTTAACTTAGTTGTTAAAATTTGAGAATGTCAAAAGAAAAAAAAAAATGCTTTGTGAACATCTGTGTGCAGACTCAAAGCAGAAAACTGTGAAAGTCAAAGTTCCCACGCTGTGTGTGACACTGAAATTACACATGAACATGCTTTCAAACCACAAAAAAGTTTTTTATTTTCTTAAGCTTACTTGTACTTTCTGTTTCAAATTTGCATTCTTAAGTTCCCCAGACAAAGTTTCTGCAGCTTTCACCAATTTAAGACCAGTTTAATGCTGACAGAATGCAATTAAAGACCTGTTTCATGACCAAAATATTAAAGTATGATGGAAAACCAGTATAAATGATATGACCTGTAATTATTTATTGTTATTAGCAAGCTTTATTAACTAGCAAAATATATATATATATATTTCCATCAATTACCATGGTGAGTATTTCACAAATCGTTTGGTTGATAAAGCGTCAGAAAATAGTGAAAAATCACAGTTCTCTATAGCATATGATGTAGTTTTCAAATCTTGTTTTGTTCAACCAACAGGCCACAATCTGAAGATTTTCACTTTGCTATCAGATAAGATAAAGAAAAGCAAAAGACATTTTAGAAACTGGAATCAGTGAATTTTTGGCATTTATACCAGAAAAATGACTTACACTAAACAACGGGCAGTTAATCTGTTTTTAAAATGGTTGCAGATTAATTTTCTGTTGATCAACTAATCGACAAATCAATTACTTTTAGAATTTCTCAGCAGAATATGACAATGATAAAGTTAATTAACACAACAGAGACCTCATATATAAGCAGCAGGAAACTGATGTATTCAATCAGGAGTCTGACTGCGGGCCTCCCCTCACACAAAGCTTGCCCCCCACCCCACCCGTTTTACTTCCTTGGCTTTGTTCTGTTCCTGGATGTCTATGAGATTATTATGTAACTTGATCTCATAGACACTCAACAATTGAGCCAAAATAGCCTAATATTGCTGTTTGACAAAACACCAGACTACATCAAATACTTTAAAAAAGACTTGTCCAAAGGCAGTCATTAGCTTCTGACTCTGGGAAAATGGGAAAACAGAATAATTCCCCAAAACTACTATATCTCTGAACAATCCGAATCACACAGGCTCTTCTATGTTTTCTCCCTTTGATAACAGCTAAGGCCTAATATTTTTATATTTCTTCACTTCCATTCACTGAGTTTCCTCTGAAACTGTTTGTTTGGGCCACACTTTGAAAACTGCTAGATTAAACAAATGAAAAATCATTCATTAATTTGAGTTTTTGCTAAAATCAACATGAGCGTCTTAGCTGCTACTGATAACAGCAGTTACTGTACTTGATGTGGAGCTGACTGAAACTCTACAAAGATGGAGCACAATCCACTGTTGCAACCATCTGAATTTTAGATTATAGGTGTAAAATAAATAGCATCGGGAAAAGATGATCTGAGATTGGACACAAAAACATTTTATAACTACAATTACTGCCTACAGCAGGCAAGAGAAAATATTTCAGACTTTTGTGCATTAAAGTCAGTGCTTTCTAAGACTTAAAACTTGCAGTTTCTTCTGTCCAGGGGTCAGCAACCTTTATAATCAAAAGAGCAATTCCTGGCCAAGAAAATAAAACAATCTGCCTGGACCTGCAACTATCACATTCTTTATTTTCCTCTGAGGCCACAGCTAGCCTTGGGAGAATAGACAACACCAGGCACCAGGAAAATGTAGAGAAAAAGCGCAGAGTTGTAGACATAGGTTACGACGAAACATTAAAACGTTTGTTTTGTTTTGTGTATAAGCTACATGTTTTTACATTTGGATAATGCGAGAGTAACTCCAGGCCTACAACAATTATAAATGAAAATTAAAATATTTAAAAGGGAACCCCAAAAAAAGAGATGCATGTGATTTTGTCTTTGTATGACCTTACTGTTGATATAACTGTCACACAAATTTGATTTAGACATTCTCAGTTTTTTTTTTCTACAACCATCTTTCCACACATTCATAAACTCCAATGTTTCATCTGTTTCAAAGATTTACAAAGGCTGACATATGTCGACATGAAATTCTTTCTAAACATTTTATCACAAGTTCTAAACTTTTTTTTTACCCTCATCTGTGGCCATAGAAGTCAGCAGCAGGACCTTTTCAACTTTCCCCTTGGCTTACGCTCTGCTCTGTTCAGCTCATAGAGAGAGGTGGTTGTCGTGAGATTGGAGCGGTGATAGGAAGGGGGTGCTAAATGGGAGGAGCCGCAAAGACAGACTCTAAATCTTTTGGCAGGAGAGGAACAGCAATAGCCAGACCTCCATCTGCAATTGATCAGCATGTTGGCTCACATAGCGTGTGTTTGTATGTGTGTTGGTGTATGGATGGGCGTGGGTGTGTGAGAGAGACGGAGGAGAGATTTTGCCCACAGAGTTTAAGCTGGGCGTGTGCTGGAGTTATAAAAAGACTGGCAATAAAGAGTGATTATTATTGTGGCAGAAAGGACTGATACCAGCACTGGCAGACATGATTAAACGATTAGGAGTGTGGGTATCAGAGAGCGTTGAGTAACCTTTACATGTTTATTGTCAGAGCCGCTGAACAATTAATCCATTATTTTCCGTACGTATAGGAAGCTCCAACAAGTCTAGACGTCCTTTGTAAACATAAACCACCCAGTTTCCCCTTCTGCCCCTGACCTCTGGACTCCTTTCCCACCATGCTCGCTTTCATGTTCTTTAAATTCTGTGTGGGAACCGATGGACGCAACTTAATGGAACACTTACAGTTTTTTTTGTCCAGTCCCTTGGTGAATATTTGGACATGGTAAAGTCACCTGGGTAAATGTGTTGTGACAATTTCAAACCTTTAACGCAAAAAAAATCTGCTTTTATTCAGTGTGTGTAGACAGGAAGGTCAGAGCCATGTCTTCACTTTCTGGCAGAGAAGATTTATACCACTGTCATGTCTGTCTGCTAAATATACGGCTGCAGCTGGCAGCCAGTTAGCTTAGCTAAACCAATGAATCTGAATATATACAAAGGTGTTAATTGTTGAGCTTTAGAGGTGCTGTTGAGTGGCATGTCATAGGTGTCTGGTTTGCTTTGGACATCTGTTTCCAGTCTTTAAGCTCGGCTAAGCTAACTTGGAATCTTTACCCTCTCTTGACATGATCAAGAATCCTTTAAAGTAGCCCTGACATTGTTCAGTTTTGAGAGAGCAATATTTTTAGCTTTTATCTGTTTTTATCTGTTTTTTCTCAATGCTTGTTTCTCAATGGGATCTTTCTGGTTAAAGCTGGGGTTGGAAGTTTATTTTTAGTCTTACTGGGTAAAAAAATCCATAATAACTTTTCAGCTAGGCATGCATGGATATCTGCTAATAAATGCTTTAAAATGAAATACTAGCATCACCACAAAATTAACTTTTCTGCCGATATGACAGGCCAACGAGACGATTCTTTAATTATGCGCACATGACGCAAGTATGTCTGTGATATGGAGGTTTTTGAAGAGTCTGAAATAGATACCAAGACTGTGCATGCAACAGTTTATTAGGAGCCAAATCACATTTCTTCAGCACTACAAAGTGAATTGCCCTTATTAAGAACCATCATCCTGATGATTATGATATATTTGTAAAGAACAATATAAACAGAGAGAGAGATTTGATCTTCTCTGCAGTCTCTGCATTTAATCCATATAATTACAAGCAGTAACAACTAGATATAAGAGAGGTGTCCAGCTCCTCATCTACCTCTCCTGCACAAAGCAAATAATAAATTGTCAAACTCTTCCTTTAAAGTTAATGATCTGTAGGTCTAAGTGAACTGAGGGACGGATAGATTGGGGCCACCAGCTCCCTCTCAGGGCTGCCACCCTCTTCCACCATCGCCTTCGCTCTTCTTACGGAGCGGCCAAACTAACACGCTGCTTTATAAGCCTGTAAAGTCAGGCCCTCTTGTCAAAATCTGTTTTTTAAATCCTCTCAGTTTTGACCCCATAAATTGACTTTGCTCATGAAATCAATCTTTCCATTCATTCACTTCATACCATCAGTGTGATGCTTTGATGGAAGACGAGGACATGGAGGAGGTGTCGGCCTTTTTATGTATGTATTAATGTTTAACTGCAGACCCCAGTGCCTCCCACCCTCCTTTTTCTCCCCTTCTTCTCTCTCAAACTGAACCCGAGTCAGACAGCTGTAATAAATCACTGACGGAGCCAGGGTCCAATCAGCGCAGCAGCCGGATGGCGTGAGAAAGCATGCAGCCTTGATAACACCTTGTCTGGGTATCAAACCCGTTCCGTTATGCCACATAACGGGTGATGGCGGCACCTCGGCTCTGACTGAGTCAGCTGGGAATGGCATGACCTCACCGGGCATCAATCAAGACTGCAAGGTCACTCCGACACCGACCGCATGGCTCTGACCTTCAGTGAGCCAGACCTGCCATTACACAAGCTTCTTTACAAGTTGGTGACTCCATCAATCCACCGTACAATACTTTTTATCATGGCAGGTGTCAGATAGTGAAAATGGACGAGCTTTGGGTCGGAGCCATGACAGTAGGTGACTGTTTGCATGGCAGAAGAGATGCACACAGGACTTGTTGTAACCATGACAGCATGAAAAGACAGATGAGGAAGCTGACACACTCAGCGCCCCCGCTAGCTTTTAATGAAGTCACTGGGTACTTGTCTGCTTTGTGAGGATAAACAGAGCAAATCACCAGCAAATAGGCCACTGAACTGGTGCCATGAGAAGACATCTGTGAGGTTTAAAAGGATAATTCACTCCAAAATCCAAAAAAAAAAAAAGTTTTTTGTTTTGGTGTGAGTTGCAGGTATCAGCTGTAGAGAGGTCTGCCTTCTCTCCAATATAATGGAACTATGTGGCACTTATGCTTATGGTGATCAAAGCTTCAAAAACATAAATTTGAAACTTAAGAGGAGTGTCTCTTTCCAGAAATCATGACCCGGTTACTCGAGATAATTCACAGACCTTGTTGTGAGCAGTTTCATGGAGGAACTACGAAACTAGGAACTAAAAGGAAGAGTACATCAGCTTATAGACAAGCGTGTTTCAGTTCAGGATGTAAACATTAATGATGTCCTTCTTAGCTGACCTGTTACGTTAGCACCACTATTGTAATACAGTTGACGGTGCTAAAAGGTTTGCCCTCTTTTTTACCACTGTGGTCCATCACCTACACTCAGCAAGTGTTTGAGAACTAATTATTAAAGTTTTGAAGGTGAAATTCTTTCTCAGTCTTGCTTGAGATACGACTTCAGGAGCTCAACAGTCCGGGATTTCTATTTTGTGCTTCATAATGCACCACACGTGTTCAGTGGGAGACAGGTCTGGACTGCAGGCAGGTCAGTCTAGTATCTGAACTCTTTTACCGCAAAGCCACACTGCTGCAGAATTCAGCATCGTCTCTCGTCGATGGCAGCATGTGTTTCTCCAAAACCTGCATGTACCTTTCAGCATTAATGGGGCCTTCACAGATGTGACAGTTACCCATGATGCCACTGGAAACACACCCCATACCATCACAGATGCAGTCTTTTGATGTTACTGTTGGTAACAATCTGGATGGTCCTTTTCCTCTTTAGCCTGGAGGACATGACGTCCATGACTTGTGCAAACAATCTGAAATGTGGACTCAGACCACAGCACACTTTTCCACTTTGCGTCAGTCCATCTCAGATGAGCTCAGGCCCAGAAAAGTCTGCAGCGTTTCTAGATATTGCTGATGGGTTTTTCTTTGCTTACAGTGTTAAGTGTTCACAACCAATAACGTAATTATAAACTATTTATAAATCATTTCTAAGGGTAGTCTTATTGTTGTGGTAACAGTTTTTCAAGTGTATTAAGCACCACAAGCCGAGTGCAATCTAGTTCCATTATGTTTTCCATTATCCAATCATCCATTATTGATGATATTGGAGAGAAGAGCCAATATCTCCACAACTCTGCAACTCATACCAAAACAATCTATCTGGATAAATAGCACCAGAAGCAAGGGGAAATATATATATATATATATTTGATTTGGGGGTGAAATGTTCCTTTAATTTGTTCACTAAAGAGCAACATAAACAATGACGGGAAAGGTCTGCCACATACTGTGTGAGCTGCCCTCCCTGCCTCCAAGCGAGGGAGGTGATAAGTATCCACCAGCTGCCAAACACATTAAAACTCCAAAAATAGTCACTTTTTGACTAAATCCAACTACAGGTCTGTGTGGTTAGAGTAAAAACAATCCTGTTTCTGGACTCAATCACAGCCAAAAGCGCTGTGTGCCAAATTACGATGCAGCTCCTAAATATAAGTCATCATCTGAGCTATGCAGCCTAAAAGTGCTGGCATGGTGCGTTCCAATCAGCGTGCGTTAGTAATAAGTATAACAGCTTATTTGTAATGGGGTCGAGGGGAAAGAATGTAAGAAACCTGATTTATCCTTACATCAGAGGTAAAGGCAATCAAACCAAAATAGAAACAGCAGAGCTGCTGAGCATCTCCAGCACCCCATAACAAAGGAGATTATAAGCCCTCTCCCATGGTGTCTGCTAAAACAAACACAGTAATCATTGTCACAGGAACCAAGCCAGATAATTGCAGCATAAACATTTATTTCACCAGGGAAAATGAAGGCAAACAAAGCAATATTGCCATGGTTTCATGAATCTGCATGGGTTTCATTTACGAGTGAGGAGAAAAAAATGTATTGGTAATTCACTTCAATAGAAAGTGAATAATAGGGCTTGTAAATTAAACAGAACCACATTGTTGTGGGTTTAGTCAACTGGTTTTGTTAACTGCCTGATATGAGAGTCTAATAGGCTATTAACACAGTTTATTTTGATGAAAAGAATGGCTTAAAAATCCTGTCAATGTGCAGAAAATAAAAAAAATACACACAACTATGAAGCACACTGCCACATTTCTGCCTTTACAGGGAAACAAGCTAATGCAATACACATTTTTCAGTTAATTTTCATTATGAGTTTCGACTGCATTTCCCATGGAAAACTGGCACAACCACACGCCATAAAGCGGCAGAGAAAAAATATGTTGTTCATAAAAGAAAGTTATTGTTCCTTTCAAAGTGCCCTAAGCCTGCAGTTCAAATGTCCATAATCAGTTTGCTTTCTGGAAGCCACATGCTCCGCGAGGAAAAATTTAGGCAGGCTAATGAAAACCAAAATAGGCCTCGCGCTCTGTGCGCCGGTGAGCGCCCAGCTGCACAGGCCTCCGTCACTGATAGACACTCATCTTCTTACATAAGACGACGACCGAAATAGAGCTGATAGGTTTCATATGAGGGGGATCCAGCTACTGTAGCCGCAGGCAAACCACTGCCCCTCTTTCCTCTGATAAGGTGTGTGTCCCACACCCAACAACTGCGCCCGCCAACCGGAAAAACACTCAATTTTCCCAGTATAACTGACTCACACTCAAAGAACCGTAAAGACATCAGTCATTACGGAAGTCGTGAGAAAAAAATCTGGTGACCCATTTTCTATAGGTCTTATCTACACTGTTTTTTTTCCCTCATGTGTTCATGACTTAAAGGCCCAGTGTGTGAGATTTAATGGGATTTATTGGTAGAGTATGGCAGAAATGGAATATAATATTCATAAGTATGCTTTCATCAGTGTATAATCACCAGAAAATAAAAATCATTGTGTTGTTGTTACTTCATAATAAGCTGTTTATGTCTACAGAGGGCGCTGGGCCTCCTCCATGGAGGCTGCCATGTTGCACCACCATGTTTCTACAGTAGCCCAGAACAGACAAACCAAACACTGGCTCTAGATTCACACCTTTGCAGTTGCGCAAGTTTCGCAACCACCAAAGGTTCTCCTTAGGGCCGGGCAATACGGCGTACAAATAATATCTCGACCTTGATATGTCAATATGCACATTTTGTTTGTAAATCATCAAATAGTAGAATAGAATATGATGCACTTCTGTGGATTAAACTACTCAAAAGTAGGGCTGGGTGATGGACATAATCAAATATCAAATATTTTTGACCAAATATAGTACCTAAATGTAGCAACAATATTGGTGCTAGCACAAAATATTACCACAATGAGATTTTTGATACATATTTATCAGTAATGTGGATATAATGTCTGTAAGTGGCAAATAAACATGGCAAATAATAAAACAGCTATAACCGTCCGGTAAGTTCAGAAAATTACATCACTTTACTGTAATACAGCCTTTAAAACCAGGAAAAGACAACACTTACCATATCATGATATAACAATATCCAAAACAATATCCAAAAAGAAGATATCTAGTCTCTTATCGCAGTATTTTCTATCATATCAATATACTGTCCAGCCCTGCACACGTATCATACACATTTAAAAACGGAGAGTGATGCAAGCTGTTCACAATCTGCAAACTCACTGTGAGATGCCACTAAATTCTACACACTGGTCCTTTAAGAAAATGTGAAAAAGGTTTTGCCAGATAAGAACAGCTGAAAAAATAATTTCAGTAACTTAGAAATATTATCCTGACATCAACACAGGAGAGAAAACAATTTAGATCTCAGTTAGAAAATGGATCACCACAGTAGTTCTCACTGTCTTCAGGGCTTCTGTAGGTCAATTAGTAAGAAACCGGGACATTGTTTTGATTGTTGATTCTTACCAGGACGTGGGTGAGGACGATCTTGATGAGCGGAGCTCCAGAGAGGTTGACCGACAGCGCAGGTGAAGGCTCCACTTTCAGAGAGATCAGACAGCTCGCTACCTGGATCTTGTGATCCTTGAAATCAGCTGCTTCATTAATCCTAAAAAAAAAAGGAAGACAATCAGAGAGAGCATGAAAAAAAGTTCTAAAGATGAAGGTGGACTTTTGTTTTCAGGTCTTGGACTTGGAATGCAACTTCTTCAAATTGATTTTTTCTTTAACCAACAGCCCAAAACCTAGACTTTTCATTTACCGTGATAAACTGCCATCAGACTCTATAATTCTTATACTAATAGATGAGACTACTACAGACAAATGAATTTCCCCTTGGGGATTAATAAAGTATTTCTATTCTATTCTATTCTATTCTAAAAGTAGCAAATCCTCACATTTAAGAGGCTAGAGCCAGCAAATGTTAAAAAATACCTGAAACGCTTGATTGATTTTCAAATAGTTGGCAAATAATCTTTCAATTGATGAGTGGAGTACTACTACTACATGAGTTTTAATGATTTAATGATAATCACTCATGCATAATTCCTAAGACAATTCAACGATAGTAAGTTTAATGAAAAATATGAATGTAAGTTTGATTAAACCACATTTTAAAGTCAACATTCCTATTTCTGATGCAAACATCAATGCAAACAAATGAATTTATTGTGTGAGAAGCCAGTTTTGTCAGGGAATGACAGTCAAAAATCAAGAAAATGTATTTATGGTTGAAATCGAGCAGTTATACAGCTGAAAATACAGAGAAAGAAGTTAAAAAGAAAGTGAAAATGGGGCAAAAGGCCATCAGTATCAGGAAGAATATGTTTTAATGGGATTTATTCCAACGAGCTTTATGTAGGTTTTTTTTTCTCACTCAGGCAAAGAGAAAAGACAGAAAAAGTAAGAAAAAAGAAAAGTAATACGACAAGAAGAAAAAGACAGAAAAAGAAAGAACGAGACAAAAAAACAACAACAACAGATAGGTGTTACACACAGTCCCACAGAGCAGTAGCATTTCTGTGGCACTTTGATCATCTCTCCATATAATTAATCACACTGACAAGCAGCAGCTCTGCATCAATAGTTTTTCAAGACGATCTGATATGTGACATTGGGATCACACAAACAGCACCTCTCTATCATAATACAGACGGGACACGCTCAGCCACAGAGAAGTCAGGCAGCGGGGGAGAAACATATTAAAAACAATCAGTCACCAGATGCACTGTGTCACATATTTTACATTTTGTACTTTAAATGACGTTTAAAGCGGGAAAACAAGTTCTTTAATCACTGTTATGTCAGGGTTGGTAAAAAATAAATAAATAATCAGCAGGACTGGAACAAGCTGATCCAGTGACGAGGCAGTAACTGGTAGTGGTGGGGGGGTGCGGGTGTATGGATGAATGGATATGTAGAGCTAATAGCAGGGTGTATCAGTCAGTGGAGGTTGAGTGGTGAGATGAGAGATAGGCAGGAGGACAGATAAGACTCTGGCCCCGGGCATCGCCCGTCCTATGGTTCAGGAAGCGGGGGCCCCTTAGACCTGATTCCCACACGGGAAGAACAAAGACAGACGCCTGAGTTTTTTAGTTGTTGTTGTTGTTTTTGAATAGTTTGAACTCATATTTGATTAACTCCACTAGGATGCTAATGACTTCAGTCGACATTACTGTCTTTCACAGGCCGTAGCGAACTCCTATGAGGGCTACATCCAACATCCAAGACAGCATCAGCGATTTTCCCAGTACTTTTTCCTTTTTCTTTTCACCCCCACCTTCTTGTGGTGTCCAGCATGTGTCAAGAGAAAACAACAACAACAACAACAAAAAAACACTTCAAAGATGACACAGCATAGCTTACAAGCCATGATTACACTGCTTTCTTAAATACTTGATTCTGATATTTTAATTAACATATTCTGTCAAATTATATTAGTCACATTTTAAATTAACTAATTTTAGAGAATCTGCATCAATCAGCTAGTTACATCTTGCCTAATGTTAGAAAAATGCTAGCTGGCTAGCTAGCTAATCTTTTCTCAGGTTAAGAAATCCTAAAACACTCAATCCCACATTGTTTATCAACTTTTATGTTACCTCGCTTCCAAAACTACTTTTCTCATCTCGCCAAGCTGAACAACTTTGTAACTGGTGTTTTTTTTTATCATATCATAGTGAAACATACAAAGAATGGAGCAAGAAGAACAAATTAGGTTAATCTGGTTAATCTACGTATAATGGCTTTTTTGTTCCTAAATGAGGTTCTAGCTAATTACCATTGTCACTAGACACTTAAGATAAGATCTGCTAGTTGGGACATTTCTGGAATTCAGCCCCAGGTTCCCAGCTTTCAGATAAAAGCTAAATGGGTCTACAGTAGGGAGAATTAAAATGCTATTTTTATATTTGCTGAGTTAAAACTACCAAAACCTCAGGGGTACTGGCCTGGATTTACAAGATGCAGGTTTAGTTAACCGACTTTTCACAGTGGGCGCTGTCCCATCCTCTCACCTGGTCTTGACAGGGCTGATCTCTTTGTAGTAGTTGTGCATGTTGTGGTAGAAGAGGCCCACGATGGTGGTTTGAGCTGAGGAAAAGAAGACAACACACAGTAGTTGAAGGTGAACGACATGGGCAGCAGGTTGGGAATGTAATGCGGTGCTGCTAAAATGCTCACAAAGAAGGGAAGTTAATTAACGCTGCCGTGCCGCTGCACGCTGGCACCGGCAGGCTAATGGGACGGCCGTATACTCGCACAAGGGTGAAAGGGAGCGGGCCGCACACCACGTGGATGTTGGGAAATCTTATGAAACCTCTACATGACTTCACCAGAGGAGAGCAGGAGGGCTGACGGGGCCCCCTCCCCTAATCTGACCTATCATCCAGCTCAGTCCCACCTGAATACTACAAGATAAACAATGAAATTGGAGGAAATCCTTAATGGTCCTGTTCCTCCTTTCAAAGGCAATCTACCCCGCTGACTGTGACAACAAAAGCTCGCTGATGTCAAACAAATGTGCAGTGTGTGCATGCTGCAGGAGAGTTTTTAGCCTTCCAAGAAATAATTTCAACAGAATGCCCCCCAGAGAGTCCCACAGGAGACCTCAAAAAAGGTGGCCGGTTTGCTTGTAGAGCTCTCAGAATTAGGAAAAATATCATAAACACACCGATGTGCAACACGCTCTCCACTTAATTAGGATATAAAACCTCTCGTTGGAGCCTTTCGTACAGCCAGGTATTCACCGCTATGAGTTAATTTGGTCCTGGCTCTAATGTGTCAGGCAATAACATACAGTCCATTTCTGATAACAGCCCTTTAATGCATTATTAAAACAGTTGATTCCACTGATTGGATGGAAGCACAGTGCAAATACACTCTCAGAAATAAAGATGCCAACTAAAACCATAAAGGGTTCTTTGGGAGATCCCTTCTTGGATCCTGGTAGAACACACCCGGGGAGCTCGACCAAGAAGCTTTTTATATTCCAAGGGTTTTTATCTCGAATACGCTCAGGGGGTTCAACGGAGAACCTTTTTGTATCCCAATGGTTTTATCTAGATCCCACCCAGGTGGTTCTACCGAGAACCTTTTTGTATTCCAAGGGTTTTATCTAAAACACGCTCAGGGCGTTCTACAGGAAACCTTTTTTTTATATTCCAAGGGTTTTATCCAGGACATGTCCTTGGGGGTTTACCTTTTTATATTCCAAAGGGTCTTATCCAAAAGACACGCAGGAGGTTCTACAGAGAACCTTTTAATATTTCAGGGGTTTTATCTAGATCACACCTTTTTATATTCAAAGGGTTTTATATAGAGCCCACCCAGGGGAGCTCCACTGAGAACTTCTTTATATTAGGGTTTTATCTCAAATACATGCAGAAGGTTCTACAGAGAACCTTTTTATACACCAAGTCTTCCGTCTAGAATCCACCCAGAGGGTTCTACCGAGAACCCTTTTATGTTATGGTACAAAGAACCCCTGATGAAAGGATTCAAGGATTTCAGTAGAAGAACTCTTTAATGGAACGCTTACTCTTACAAATAACCCTTTCTTCTTCTAAAGGTTCTTAAGAAACAAATGTTATGGGGAAGACCCTCAGGAAGAACTTTTTTAATACCTTTATTTCTCAGAGTGTAGCGGCCAGGTGGAGCCGAGGGAATCTGACCTGAACACAGAGTCAACAAACAGAGTTTTAATGCCTGATGTAATTACTGCTCCGCTATGTGAGTCCATTCTTTTTAATGACAGAGGAAAGTGGAGAAAAAGTGCTCGCTCTCTCACTCTTTCTGTTTTGAATAAAAGGGTAACTGCCAACATTAAAGTCATAGCTGGATTTCTACAGCGCACCATAAAGTCACACAAAAGCTCTCATGGCACTCCTGTCCCACACTGTATGCTATGTTAGCAGTCTTAAATCTTAGCATAATAAATTAGCGGCCAATAACAAGAGCCTCCCAGCTGGACAATTTTCTCTTGGCAGAATCAGAGCACGACTAAATGTGCGGCGTTCACACTCAACCTAGAGAAGCTACTACTCTTTATACAGAGCGAGGACAGGTCTACTTTGCACATCAGTCAAGACATGTCACTGCGGTTTGTAATATTCACACTTACACTGCATGGTGAAAGCTTCTCCAGGCACCGAGATGTAGTTCTTGCCCTGTGTGGGGAAGCGGTAATGCTGCATGTTGTAGTTCTGTGGGAATTTCATCAGAGAGTAATCTGTGGGGGTCAGAGGCGAGAATTTAGAAATTTATTGTCACAGGATAATGATTTGATTTGTAGCAGCTCATTTTCAAGGGGGTCCCGAACAAAAACTCACAAATGGGAAACAGAACAGTACATGACACAATCATCTATGAAACAAAAATGACAAAACAAACAACGAGTAAACATTTAAACAGTAAAAGAAGGGATTTGCAGGCCATCTGCAGAGTGGATGAATAGTAAACTGGGGGTCAGTACGTGCACGTCTGTGGCAAACACTTCATCACATGTTAGTTAGTGATATTACTGTGGAAATAACATGTGTGGAAGGGAATCAGACAAGTGTTTTAGTAATGGTGTGTAGTTTTACCGTGAAAAAATATGGCCCTACCGTAAAACACCTGCTTTTAGATTTATTTTGATAATCGACTAAAATCTGAATAATTTTTTAAGAAAAACAAGCCAAATTTCCATAAATTCAAGCTTCTTAAATTTAAATATTTTCTGGTTTCTTTACTCCTTTATGACAGTAAATGAAATATCTTAGGGTTGTGGACAAAACAAGAGATCACAGACCATTTTCTCATATTTTATAGAGCTAACAACCAATCGCTTAACTGAGAAAACAATCAAAAGATTAATCAACAACAAAAATAATTATTAGTTGCAGCCCTTGTCATTTCAAATATAAAACTTTTTATACTTTTTAAAAAAAAAATTCAGCACATTTTAACAATACTGTGATAATAATGACAGCTGTGATAATTCTGGCCACAATTAAAGTGACATGAAGAAGGACTGAAGAGGTTTTTGTTTATTGAGCTATAACTTGTTAGCTGGCAAAGATTTTAGATTATTAAAGGCATAGTCTGCAAGATTTTCCTAAAAATGCTCATATAAACCTCTAAATCTTTGTTTATGACCGAATAGATGTGCGTGACGGTGTCTGCACAGCGTCTTTGCTTTACTCGGGACGCTTCTGGGCTTCAGCCTGTTTAGCAGTGGTGTGTCGCTAACAGCTAATACAGCTTGCAGGTTTTTAGGTTGGAACTCTGCAAAAAGAGTTTTTACACACAGGCAGAGCAGACTGAGGATCATTTTGGCTGTATTCACACAAAATCCAGCATTGTGCAAAGGTGTGGGCATCTTCATTTGTGCTTTACAACATAACTGCTGTGAAACAATCCGAAGGTTTTTTGTCTCTGACATAAAACAAAGCAGTTAGCTTTGTTGTTGTTTGCTCCTGTAACTCACAGTCTGTGTTCCTCCCCCTTACCTCACTTGTTGTGTACCAGGGAGGAGAGACCAACTCTGAATGGTGCCTTTACAAACAATGTAGCAGATTCTACACTTAAAATCAGATTGCTGGGCCTCTGATTTTTATCTGATACAAATTTGAAGCTTTTGATGTATATATAATAGTATCATCTGCATATAGTGGTGCAGAAAAAAGAGTGGAAGATCATTAATAAAAGTAGAGAAAATAAGTGGTCCTACAGCAGAACCATGAGAACCGTTGATGGAAACAGACAGAGAATCGAGCAGCAATCAGTTTCATCAGGGGTGGATGAAAGATGTAAAGCGACCTCTTGGGAGACAGACACAAGCAAGCTTAGAGGTAAACAAAATATTACAAAAAAAAAAAAGACCCAGAGGGTGTTGACTTCGGCTTATCTGACCTGCATTTGTCCTCTGAATGAGAAAACTAATGATGTCAGCTGGACGCTCCGTGTGCTTCTACCCAACAGTGTCCACACAAAGTACAAGCAGTGAGTCACCTTATGGAGAGCTGACAGCAAACTGACCTGCAACAAAAGATGTTCCACCCAGGGAGATGAGAGAGTTCGGGCTGGGCTCCAGGTTAGTCACCATATGTTCCATCACCCTGTCCACGGTCTCGATCAGACCGCTGACCACAGGCGTCGACTGCTGCTAAACAATGACCCAACACAAAAATACAATCAAGTCACAGTCGCTGCTTCCAATGTCCACCATTGCTTCATGCTAACTTATTGAATGGCATCACATCTGTCGAACTTTTTTTTTTTCTTTCAATTTATAAAATAGGTCAAGTTAAAGGGGCACTCCACCAATTTTACATACAAAGGTCAATTTACTTGAAGAATAGTTCTCAGTGTGTAGAAACACTTGTGTAATGTCCTCCATGGCCATGGAGGGAGCTTTCCAAAGTCTAAGAAAATAACCGTGATAATGTCCTCAGGCTAATTTCAGCTTAGCTGTTGAGACTAAATATTTATAACAGAAAGTCTGTGTAACAAAAGGGCGAGTTTGAAAAACATGGGCATTTACCAGGCAGGAAGGGAAATGATGCAATTATGCCTTATGGCAAAATTCAGAATCCAGTGTTTTTATAGCTTGACTCTTACGCCCTATTCACTCAGGACCAGTATTATGAGATTTAGAAATTACCCCCCACATCTGTGTTTTCTGCAGCACATTCACACTGGATAAGCAAAGTCTGTATTTTACTCAAATTTACAGACATTATTACTGGGATATGATGTCAAGGCTCTGCAAAAGATCACTGTTTCAGAAGCAACTGTTCTTAAGAGGCCTAACTAATAATAAAGTTATAATATAATATAATATGTAGGCCTTTACGTCTTTATATGTTTCATAAGCTATGTAATCAGTCAGAATATATGCAACATATTGTGGTGGAAATAAAGTTTTGATTGAGGACGAAAAAACACATTTTGGTATCATTTGCTATAAGCTAGATTTTCATGTTTTTAATAACAATTAACCAATTAATTGATCATTAATATTACCAATGATCAATTTAGGAAAGTGCTTACAATTTGCAACCCTAATCCAGATGTTGTACTACAAAGACTATGCGACTAATTGATTATTTGATCGACAGAAAAAAGGTTATAAGGAGATATTTGGAAATATGGAGATTTTCTGCTTTTCAGTGTTTTATATCTGAATGTATCTGGGTTAAACAGAAAACAAGACATTTAAAGACATCACAAACTGGGATCAGCATATTTCACTATTTTCTGACATTTTGTAGACCAAATAATTAATTGATTAACAAAAAAAACCCTGAAAACATCAAAGCAACGTGCCATAAAGTTTTAGATTAAAAGTCACGCATAAACTTGATGAAGAGTGAAATGTCCAGACAGTCAGCACGGATCAGATCGAGATCAAGAAGGTAATCACAAGGGGCTTTACTGAACACTGTATCTACTGTCCAAGTTTTGCGTTCTCATACACGAACATCTGTTTCAGCTTGTTCTTACAAAAACAAGCATGCTTGTTCTGAGCTCTCAAAGCTCTGAAACCACACACTTGCTCAGAAAGTCTTTCTTCTGGCAGCAACGTGTTTGTATATAAGAGCCGGGAGATTTGGCCAAGATGAGCGTACGGCGCAGGAAGCTGTAAATTTACATTCAGAGCATTGTGTTGTGGAGCACCTTACTGTCGGTTTGAATCGCTACAGCGTGGGTAAACTGCCAGGTGCTGTTAGTGCTGCTGGCACCACTTTTGCCAAAAATATGCAGTGGTAAAATTTCATTCTCCTAAGTGCCTTGGATTGAAGCGTTCACCAAATTGCATACAGTATGATACATTATGTCATGTTTGAATATTGCACAACAACAGTGTGAACTCATTTACCTCTGGCAGGCCGGGAGAGGACAGCACTTCTTCCACACTTTTGAGAAAAGCCTGGGTGGAAGAAAATGGACATCACGGAACTGTTGCATCATATGCGCATGGGTGGGCATTGTGTCTGTGTGTGTTTTGCAAGTGTAACGTGTGTGCGTGTGTGTGTGTTGGACTTTTGCTGCAAGACCTGTGTGAGGTTGTTGGCAGTGTTGTGAGTAATGGTCTTATTGGGCAGCGCCTGCAGGATGCCCAACACTGGCATGGACTGCGGGTCCTGGGAGCTCTGGACTTCCTCGTGCTGACTGCTGACGACAGGAGGACTCACTTCAGTGGCTCTCTGCGGAGACAACACATCAGCCATCAAATGAAGTTTACTATCAGGAGGCAGCGAGGTCCAACATACACAGGATGTTTGGTGGCTGATCGCCTGAGCTCAGGAAAGACTCTTTTTCAGCTTGGTGCTCTGAAGGGAGCTGTTTTGTACGTAGTGTTGAGCATCTGTCTCCACTTTCTTCTATTTCTTTACCGGTTTTCTACCTCCAAAGCCCTTTAATAAACAGGACGACTCTGTTCACATGTGCTCTCAATATCCTTTTTTCCAGCTCCTCGAACTTCAAAAGGAAACGATGCCTCACTAAGAGCCTATTCTATTTATTTAAGCAAAATGCCCCCAGCTCTATAATTGCGAACATTTTGGCCCTCAAACTATATGCAAATTTTTTGAACAATTTCTATGTGGATGAAGAAAACCTGGATTATTCACACATGCAGCCTGTACAATTACATTTAGATAAAGTTATGAAAACTCATAATTTCAAGGCAATTGTCTCAATTCTTGAGTTTTAAGTAAAAATCAAAGGTCTGCATTTTGAAATAAACTAAAAACTTTTGTTGAGATTTACTGTGAGTGAATCTTTTTAGAAACAAATCAACAAAACATCTGTCTTTAGAAAAAAAAACAAAGTGATTAATGGTTTATAACTTAGAATATAAAATCTATAATATTCTAATACATATTATCATATGATATATTTTAAGTGATTCAGTTTTCAAGTACTCACATAGTGACAAATTGGGGTCACAGCTCTCTTTGAACAATTTTTGAAACAAAGGTTTTTGTTTGTAAAATGCAAAGACTCAAGTTTTTCTAAAATAAAAAGTAAATGATCTCAGCAAAATGTCGGCAAAACTTATTTTAAAACTTAAAAAAGTGTTTAGTTTGACTTCCATATGAAATGAAAAATTCCTTTTTCGATCACATGACCCATCAGACTGTGTAACTATTTAAAAATATGGCTTAATGATTTTAATCACTGATTTGAGTGAAACAGGATCATATTTTATTGCTTCCTGTTTTCCCTCTCAGGTCTCCTGGCTGCTCAGGTACAACTGTGGGTCAGAGTTTCTGCAAACTTAGCCGGTTAGTGGACAACGGAACAGAGCTCAGCAGCCTCCCAGTAGTCTGACTCACAGGTGCACACAGCTGGTATAAGTCCTGCTACTGGTCGCTTGCTACAAGTGGCATCACAGTGTCTGCTAACTATGAGTTCAAAGTCCCCAAGGAACAAGCACAAACTCCTGGTTGCAACCTACGCACCTGGGATGCTAACGGTATTAGCATAAACAAGCTAACAGCTGTCACCTTTTCTTTTGCAGTGATGCATGTCAATTTAACGCCAGAGCTCGACTCCCGACTCCCCCTCGACACTATTTTGCAGCAGCACCATCTTTGCATCCTGGGCTTAGGGCTGCCCAAGACATTTGTGATTGATTTAAAGAAATGCAAACAAGGCAGGGTGTTTTTTCCCCCTCTGGCAGAATGTGCATGTGTGGGGCCAGACCTTTCTCCAGCACTGACCTCTGTGGTCCAAACACCACGGCTGAACACAGCCAAAGCAACAAGGAATTCAATAATGACGTGATTAACAGATTTTCCTGATTGGAAAGAATGCTTTACTTGTTGGTAAAGTAGTTAACTTCACCCCTGAATGTAGTGCTATTAGTTAATTAGCTTGGTTAGCTGTGCAGCTACCTGATTCAGCCCAAACTGGACATGAAAACCAGCTTTTTCTGCTCCCTGTCATCAAAACCTCCGAGGCTGTTTGGTTCCAGTCCGGCTGTGGTCACTGGGAGCTCCCAGTCTTGGAAGAGTCAGGCGGTTTGGGGAAGACAGTTCCCTTGAAATTATGAGTTTTCTCAATCTTTTTTTTTTTCTTCTTCTGTTTTTGTTGACTTACAACTGTTGGTGTAGTTGGAGTGACTTCTTTGGAGACTCTGGGTGTTGTAGCAGAAACAATGGCCTGACCTAGAAAAGGAAAATACAAAGAGTTCCATTACAAAAGGTTAAGAACCACACTGGTAACATGTACAAGACTGTGTTGAATTTCTAGTTTGGATAACCTTTGCTTTCCAGCCTTTTTATAATTTTATTATTAGATCCTTTGTTGAACCTGACCTAGCTGCGCTGCTGTAATGTAGCTGGATTTTATCAACCTACAGCTCACAGTTTATGAGGCTGAGCCATGCCAAGTCATGAAAGCAGATAGATTACAACCTTCAGAGAACTGGGATAATCAACCGCGTAAGACTCTGCCACTAGCTCCTGTACAAGGATAAGATACATTTTATGTCTTTGCTGTCATTCAATAAAAACAGTACTAACTAGCTACCAGAAAATGGCCATATATGGACGTATATTAGAAGTATCAGTCTGAACCATTCCTGCTCATCTTTGGTTCAATGCAACATTTTATATGTGTGCTCTGGAGAGGTAAAAATATTTTTCTGTAACCATAACAGTCGGGCTCTTTGCGTCTGGTAATGGTCTGTGGAATATATTGCTTTTGGTAACGACTTTGGAGAAGAAATCAAGGCACCGTGCACTTTATGCTTCATACATCGTGAACAGCTGAAGCTGTAGATGTAGGGGAGACAGGGGGCAAC
This sequence comes from Lutjanus campechanus, assembly GCA_027495735.1. Classification (NCBI taxonomy): domain Eukaryota; kingdom Metazoa; phylum Chordata; class Actinopteri; order Lutjaniformes; family Lutjanidae; genus Lutjanus; species Lutjanus campechanus. The sequence goes on along the minus strand of JAJHUR010107490.1, from coordinate 17,082 downwards.
TTTAACATGTTTTTCTTAGATTTCCCTTCATAATTCACAAACTAGTGAGACGAAGGTGTATTTTTATGCCTCTGGGACACATCTTGGGGACAACTTTAAAGGGACAACACTTCAGATCAATATGATCGCACGTTTGTATTCCCATGTTTTCAGTAAGTATTGCAGAGCTTGAAGGCTTTTAACACATTTTAAATGTTTAAATTAAATTGAATCTTGTCTGGACATTTCATTACATATAAGTTTATATATATAAATACTTAAAGCAAACCAAAACTTTCCTACATACTTATATTTGATATTTATAATAAATTTGAAATTAGAGTGTTGATAATATCAATTATTAAATTTTCTTTTTTGGTAGGACATGATTTTTCTCAATTCTCAATAATGGCACACATATGTACACTAATTAATAATATAAGATGGCAGATGGGGATGCAAGTGGTTGGGGACAAGTATAACACTGAAAAAATAAGTCATAATAATAATATTTCAAGGGGATTTCTTCAAATTTAGTACAAAAGTCCACTTGGACTCAAGGATGAATTGATTATATTTTGGTGATCAAAGGTCAAAGTTAAAGGTCACTGTGACCTAAAGTTCTCACTGGAAATTATACACTGGAACCACATGTCAAAATAGAGATAAAAAAAAAAAAACCTGCTGAGCATGTGCAGAGTAAGTGTCATCACTCCAGCTTGTTTCTGATTGGAGGAATTCAGTCTGTTACAATTGCCTGACGTTACAATAGCCCCCGGTGTCCCCTACACAGTAATAGTTTTCATATGCTATTACCACACACACTATGAATGCACCCTCACTACTCGGCAGGCATGGGGAGTAATGGATTACATGAAGCAGGATTATGTATGTATAATTAGGATACATAGAAAAAGGTAACTGTATTCCATTATAGTTAGAGGAAAAAAAAGATCAGATTGCAGATACATTTAGGGAAAATGGGGATTATTAGCAGGATTACAAGCATTATGTGACAAATATTACAGATATTAATCTAAACATATACATACCAAACAATTAACATATAACATTATAATAGGCTGAAAAGTTTGACCTTATTTGGTTTTGAGTAAGTCCAATAGTAACTGAAAGTAATCAAGTTACATTTATTTAATATTGTGACACGTGGATAAGGTTACTGACTACATTTTAACAGGTATTAAGTAACTGTATTGCAATACATTTTTTAAAGTAACCCTTCCAACCCTTTAATCAGTGTGTTTCATACACAACAAAAGGTGATGCAGCCAACTATCCGAACAGGAACATTTCTGCAGGCTTTGAACATTTGTCAGACTTCATGAAATTCATGAATTTCAACAGAATCATATTATTTCAAAGCTGTCATAAATGTCAACATGTTTTTGTCCATTTATGGCACTCTCCTGACCAAAGGAGGTAAACAGCGAAAGAACAAAAACACTCAAGAATCTGGGGGTTTTTGTCCTAGCATGTTATAACCTGTCACATTAAGTCAAATTGATCTGCCCCCTGCAAACCAACATGCCTCTGCACTCTTATAAATACATATACATATAAGGCAGAACTATGTGAGCATTAACACTTATACGGTGGAAGGTCACGACAGTGTTTTGTGCAAGAAGAGTCATTTGACAGGGTGCTGGGCTATATTTGTATAGTTTAACATCTTGTTGTTATTCATGAATGCTGTGGGTGGAATGTGCCGAGGAGAACCACGGAAATTGCTTTTTAACCCCTGTTTCCTCAGAGCACAGTGAAGAGGGAAGAATCATTATAATAGATATGCCATGTGCAGAATGACAGGAAATACTTTCCACTAGAGCATGATGTCCTACCTATGGCTGCGCTATAGTACAGCAAGATCTCTTTAGGCGAAAGAGCTCTTTCCCAGATGACAAACTCATCGAAGGCGCCTGTTACGTAGTGACCGTACGTCCTGCCGTTGCCAGTTCCAATGACCAGGTCAGGGTAGGGGTCGCCATAGTACTCCGCGACACTGCCACCAGTTGGGTCACCGGCCGTGAAGGTCCCGTTGATGTAGACCTTCAGACCGTCCTGTTTTGTCCACGTGAAGAGAATGTGCGTCCAGTAAGGCCCTGAAAGAGGAAAATATACAATATATTAGGGCTGTCACAATATCAGATTTTCACACAGTTACGCAGCTGCATGCACACAATTATTGTGTACCCAAATTGTGAAAAACTGAGCAGGAAACGGAAATTCAAATATTACTGCAGTATGGCTTTTCATCTGCAATCAAGCTGATAATGACATAGCATTTAGGGATAATTTTAGACTCTTAGTTCAGTTCTAAAAGTCATGCGGAAAAGATTTATAACTAATTTGAGCTGTTTTAAAATGATAAGAATGTTCTTGACATTTGACTGTGCCTTGCTGACTCTGAATTAAATGATATTCTCTGGTTTCAAGCCAACAAGTCTGAGATCAAATCCAATCTGGCCTCGAAAATCTTGGACAGAAAGCAAATAAGGTACCACCATTACCGCATTTCAAGTAAACACGACTTTATTTTAAGTTAGTTTTAAGTAAATACGTCAATAAATTACAGAGCTGCAGCAGAGTAGCTAGAAGTGGCAGCTGTAAAGTTCACTTCTGCTTAATGTCTTTTGCTCAGACAGCTTATTCTGAGAAAAGTAAAAGGAGGAAAGTCCTGGAACTCACCACCTGATCACTTGAAATTTGCTGCAAGCTTCACCACTTTTAAGAGAGACACTAAATCCTGGTTAGTGCAGCAACAAACCTGAACTGATGTCTAGTTAATAAAAGCGATTTCTTTAAATATGTGTTTTATTATATCTTGTTAAACTTGTTTTTTTAAATTTGGATTTATGACATCTTGTGAAGTCTGTTTGCCTTCTTTTTGCCTCATCTCTTATTTTCATTAAAAAAAAAACCTTCTAGGAACCAATGTTACAGCATCTGCTATAATCAGATTGTCTGTTATTTGACCCTATCAAATAAACCAAAGGCTAAGTAAACAATAAATAGTGGAATATTTATATTTTAGGGTGCAACTTCTTAATATTTTCATTCAAAATCAATGAAAAAACAATCATTGAAGCTTTTCAGAGTGTAAGCTGGTGCGTTCATGGCTTGTTTTTGTCCAAACAACAGTCTAAAAACAAAATATATTCAGTTCTAATTTAGTGTGTTAGCTAACATTTGCTAAGTAACAATAAACACAAAAGACAACTGAGACCAAAAGGGATGCCTACATGCTTCAATAACAATGCTAACCATCACCATCTTAATTTATTGTGCTCGCTAATGTCTGCTAAATGCAAAATTTTGGCAAATGTTTGCTAAATGCTGTGGGTGGAATGTGCCAAGGAGAACCACGGAAATTGCTTTTTAACCCCTGTTTCCTCAGAGCGCAGTGAAGAGGGAAGAATTATTATAATAGATGTGCCACGTGCAGAATGACAGGAAATACTTTCCACTAGAGCATGATGTCCTACCTATGGCTGCGCTGTAGTATAGCAAGATCTCTTTAGGCAAAAGAGCTCATTCCCAGATGACAAACTCATCGAAGGCGCCTGAATGCCAAAATAAATTACAATACTTGACAGAAACCAAAGTATTAAAAAATTTTAAATTTGGACCTTTTGCGCTAGCTTGGTTAGAAATGGCTGAAAATGATTAATTGCCAGTGAAAATGGTTGGTGATTAAAGTGCCCACAAGGAAGTTTCATTGTGTTGCTTTTGGAGACCCCTGTGGACGAAAGTGGTAGAGTTTCTGCCCCCATAACTACAGAAAATCACATCAAAAATGAAATTATATGAAGAAAAATTTGCTCATGCTTCCATCTAACGTCACTGTAACTTTGCCCTGGAAAATGTAAACACATGATCCTCCAGTCTGCATGCTGTAAATTGTTTAATCTGATTTCGAGAAGAATCCGACCCCGGGGGCAGGCATTCTTACTGATGGTCTTGTTTGCTTATGTAGGTCATATATAGGCCTATATATAGGTCAAATTGAGACTAGTTCAAAACCAGTTAACAACTCCTTTAGCACATTTAATTTGCTGTCAATCTAATGATTAATCAACTTTTTGTTGCAGCTCTATGTTTTGTCTTTGTTCTTTTTTTGATCTTCATAAATCCACAAACATGACGCCAGAGTCTGTTCCTGTCTTGGAAGCTCTTTCTAATCAATTTCACAAAACTTAGTTCAATCTGTTTCTTAAGAAAACAACAATATTAACTATCTGAAAACACTTCTTCCAGAGGAGCGAAACAACTAAAACACGTCTCATTTGTGATTAAGATATGAACCATATGTGCTAAAGATCAACATTTCACGTCTTTACGTATCATGTGTCATTCTTAATCTTAGTCATTGGTCACAGGGCACCTGAAGGTTTAACCTGTCACCCTCAGAGCTTTGCTTCAACACAGGAAAAAAAAAAAAGACTTGTCCTGAAACATCGACATGTCACACTATATGAGAACCAGATGACGTCTGATCCTCTGTGACTGTACGCTCAAAATCAAAATTGAGTTACGACTCCCGAGAACGCAACCTGGAGTAATTGCAGCAAAAACAAAGATGACAGAAGACATCTGAGAGCAAAATACTGTTTCACATAACCTTAAGCCTCATATGCTTTTTCCATTTTGTCAAAACAGTTTACCAAATCTTTTCATCTCATTTAAATACACTTTTATTTTTCAGAATTGAATTGAGAGTATTGGTCACACTCTGACCTTTATTATGTTTCAAATTTCATCCAACTGGACCTGAACTCATCACCAAACATTATTATATTTAAAAAGGAAATGACCACATCTCTTTACACGTCCATAATAATTGTATGTTTTGTCACACAGCAGAAGATTTGTGAAATTTATCCTGGACTCGCCAAATCGAGTCCCTGCAGCTACATCTGGTTTCAGTTAACCAAAGCATGAATGCAATTACATAACTAACAATTTATGGTTGAAAACAAAAAATCTATATATATTTCCAAGACCAAAATACATTCCTCATGGATGCTTATGGGAAATTTAACCAAAAGGACGCTATGTGTAGTACAAAAGGCAAATACATTCACAATACCTGGAACTTTGATGTTGACTTTCCATCTGTGGTTGTTGCCTCGAGTGTAGAACTCCACATATCCTACAAAAGGATTGGTGTAGACGGAGAAGCCATTGGAGATCACTTTCCCTCCAGAGGCGACAGCAAAACGGGACTCTGCCTCGTGGTTTTTCCAAAAAAAGGAGAAGGTAATCCCTGGAGGATGGTTGAAAAATCAATTGCAGGCATCAATTAAAGAGACTGAAAATGGTTTGACAATATTTTGGCAAATGATCGTATCCACAAACAACAGCGCGCTCACCCTCAGGACCGCACAAAGTAGGGTCACTGATGCAAGAGTTCTGGTAGTTTCCAAAGTGGAGAAAAGTGCCGCCGTTATCTCCGTTCAGAAAGATGCCCTTGTTGACCATTCCTTCAACAATATCTGCATAAATCAAAGGCACAAATCAAGGCCGTGATAATTATAAGCAGGGTCTGCTTAAGCGCCAAAATGTTCAAAATGTTCAGTTCTCTGTTCATCCAGCAAATCAAATTATCCCCTTAATAGCCAACAAATCATAAGTTGTTTTTGCAGCCTGTGAACATGAGGCTTTTACAGCTTTCTTGGTGTCTCATAAAAGAATATGAAGGCATTAACGAGTGCCGTTATGATTCTGGTGCGGCTAAAGCTAATGAACAATAATGAATTATTTAAAAGGCCAAGAAGTATCAAACATATTGTTCCATTCACGTCTAATACAGACCCCATGTGTGACTGTTGCACGCAGACCCGAGCCACTGTAGATCACATGTTCTGGGGCTAATTCTCAATATTTGATGTGCTTTCCAAAACTACTGATAAATCATTAGAACCATCACACTCCCTTGCTTTGTTGGGTGTGATGAAACCCAATAAAACAACCCACCCGATGAATGACTTCTGATGAAAAACTGTAATCCTCCAACATTTGCACAATTGATTCGCGGTATGCTGTGCTGCAGTAAGACGGAGGAGGCTGGGTATACATTTAAGGGGTCAGCTGACAAGTTTGCACTGATATGGCAACCATTTCCTGGGCATGTTGACGCTTTATGCTCTGATAACTTTTGAGCGTCAGTAATGAAGCATTGGAAAGTTCCCTGTGATGTCTCAGACTGGGTTTGCAGTCTGATTAATATTAAGATTAATGCCTAATGTAAAATTAGTTCTAACTAGAGTTTGGCAAAACTAAAAAGAGTAAATCAAGATTCAAAATTAAGCAGATCTCTGTTGCACAATTAAAAACTAATCCCAGTTTGGTACAGTTTAGTGATATAAACCAAAACTAAATAGAGCTGCTGAGTTTAAAATCAATAAATTAGACCTAGTTAGTATAAAAGACGAGGAAAAAACATTAACTTTCAGCTGTTCTGTATTATTTAAGAAAATGTTTCATTGTTTGCTAACTAGCTAAAAGGTAACAAAATATTAGCATACATTATTTTCTAGCTAGTTAAAAAGTTAACAGAATGTTGGCCCACATTGTTTGGTAGCTAGACATAAAGTTAATTAGCCCACTCACAATATCTCTGCAGAGAAGCTGTCATTTCTCCTCCTTTGAGGAAAACTCATTGGCTGAAATAATGGAGCAATATGACCAAATAATAAAAGATTAAAAGCAGATAACAGCACAGTGAGGATAAAAGGGACTGACTGAAATAAGAGACGCATCATAAACTCTGTTGGGTTGAGTCTTTCTTCGAGGAACTTGATCATTTTGCTCAGTCCCTCTCAAAAAGGCAGCCGATTTTAAAGTTAAACCTCTCAAGTGTAATTTTAAAGTTAATACTGGATCACATTTTAAACTGGAGTTCAAAGTTTTGGTGCAACAGAATTAACTAAAACATAGGTTTAAAGAGAGCTTTAAATTAAATCTTCTTAATTTTAAGACAGTTTAAAAGATTGGGGCAACATAACAAAAAGTTAAACCAGGCTTTAATTAGGTTAAAAAAAATTTTTGCTCGTGCAACCCAGTCTAGAGTTTCCACTTTTCAGCCATTATTTCGCTGTGTCCTAAATAATAAGATGTGCAGTTTTATACCTATTTATTGATTATGATTGTTTTACATTATTTGTGTATTTTTGCTTGTTTATGTATTTGTTCACGTATTTTCGTTGCATTAGCCTAGTTGCATTAACAAAACTGCTGAAATAAGCTGAGAAAGAACATCATCTTGTGCTGCTCAGGTCGACCGTGTGTGGATACAGAGAGGACAACAGTGAGCGCGGTGGGTGGTGCATGACTGAATTTCAGTGAGCAGAAAGTGATGGATCCTCACCTACTGTTGCAGAAATGTTAGTGTAGGCAGAGTCATTGGTATACACATAGGAAGAGTTATGGGAGGAAGGGAGCACAGTGTGGTTGTGGATTCTGAGAGCTGGACAGAGACAACGGAGAAAAACAGTGATTCACACCTATATAGACACACAACAGAAGACACAAGAGAACAGTGAAAGGAAGACAACAGGAGGGACGTGATGTGCAGGTATGAGACAGAGTGATGCTGAGCTGAGCGCTGCAGGATTTCCCTTAACTCAGAGTGACTCCACACATCAAACTCAAGTCTATACCCGATCCCTCGACAACTTCATCAATCATTTTCTTTCAACTTGCACTGATGTGGTGACAACATGGCTGCAAATCCTGTGCATGTGGAAGAAGTAGTTAACTTTCACTCCACCAATGAGATGATGTAAGTCACTATAATGAGAAACTTTCTCAAAATAATGACGTAGTATCTCAAAATAACCAGAAACTTTATCAAAATAATGAGTTACTTATCTCAATTAATGACATAGTACCTCTAATGACATAGTATCTCAACATAATGGCTTAATATCTCAAAATAATGACTTAGTATCTTGAAATAATGACTTTTTTTTATCTCAAAACAACTACTTTTTTTTATCTCAGAATAATGACTAAGCATCTCAAAATGACTTTGTATCTCAAAATAATGACTTAATATCTTGAAATAATGACTTACTGTATCAAAATGATAAAATAATATTCAAGAAAAACGCTTAGTATCTCGTAATAACAACTTAGTATCTCAATATAATGACATAATGTTTCAAAATAATGAGAAACTTTCTCAAAATAATGACTTACGTATCTCAAAATCAGATAGCTCTATCGACTAACTCATTATTTTGAGAACGTTTCTCATTACGTTGCGATACTGAGAGAACAAGTCAAATTTTTGAGATACTAAAACATTATTTGGAGTCATTATTCCACTGTCATGACAACATGGCTGTAAACTCACTGCATGTGGAATAAGTGTTTGCCTTTCACCTCCAAGATGCAGAATAATCTGTTCCCTATAGTTTTTGCCAGACTTACACAACCATATCCAGATTAAGGTATGTACATTATGGCAGCATTTAAATCATGAGTTATTTCACCACCCCAGATATTTTGCTTTATAATTTCAGTGATAAATCTGACATACGATATAAAAGCTCTGAACACAGCAGCACATTAAAAAAGCATGATGGCTGTGGATGGAAGGTGGCTGGTGGAAAAAAAAAAAAACAGCATGCAGAGAGCAATCAGACACAGACATTTAGCTGGTGGTGCATTCCCATGAGCGTATGCAGTCTGTTTATGCGTGCACATACTTATGTTGCTTCCGTTAACATAACCTGGTCTGTTTCCAATCTGGTCCCACAGTTCATGGATTCCATCCACAGCATCCAGAGGCCAATAATGTGAGGCCGTGGCCAACACCTGCAGGCCTGGACGAGAGTTCACGAGTAAACAAGCATCCAGAAAAAGGCTTTTCCCCCAATCAAACTCAAAATCTATTTTCCTGCTCCTCCAGTTTGGATTTCAGGGGGATTAAGAGATTGATAATAATGAACCAAACAGCTGTGAAAGTTATGGAGATTATCCGGATTAATGAGAAGAGCAGTAAACAAACTAATAACATCCTCTGATTTGGAACTTTTTACAGCTGACTGTATGTTTCTAATATAATATACAGATGTATGATCACTAGAGCTGCAGTGACTAGTTGATTAATCGATTTTGCAATTATTTCGATACTCGATTTGTCGTTTCAGTCATTTTTAAGCAAAAATGTTAAACACTGTCTGACCTCAGCTTCTTAAATGTGAGGATTTGCTGCTTTTCTTTGTCATTTATGACAGTAAATGAAACGTCTTTGGTTTCTGGACTGTTGGTTGGACAAAAGAAGCAATTTAAAGATGCCACTTTGGGCTCTGGGAAATTTTTTCCCCACAATTTTTGACATTTTATAGACTTTTTTATAGTACATTTTAAAGTTTCAGCTATTTTTTCAAGCAAAAACGTCAAACATTTGCTGGTTCCAGCTTTTTAAATGTGAGGACTTCCTGCTTTTCTTTATCATTTATGACAGTAAATGAAGAGTCTTTGGGGTTTTGGACTGTTGGAGTTGGACACAGGGCTGTACGACATGGTAAAAAGAAAATCATATCGCGATTGTTTTGACTGATATTATGATTGCGATGTGATCACGATTAGTGGGAATGATCATTTTTTCATCACAACTTTCCTTGGCACTGATAAAAACATTAAAATCATGATGATGTGACATTTGCTGGGTTCTGTACAAAACAAACTAAAATGTTTTCTAACATCTGGAGAACAAGACTTCGATAATATCTCAGTTAATTACGCAACCCTAGTTGGACAAAAGAGGCAATTAACGATGTCACTTTGAGCTCTGAGAAATTTTGATGAGCATTTTTTTACAATTTTTTTTGACATTTTATAGACGAAATGATTAATCTGGGAAGTATTCGGCAGGTTAATCAATAATGAAAATAATCCTTTATGTAGGTAGCATAAACCAATGACACAACATAAAACTATTTAGTTGCAGGTAGCGCTGCAATGCACAGTTTATAAATATTACTCAGTCACCCACTATTTTTTATAATCAATTAATCATTTTGAGTCGTTTTTAAGTGTCCAAATTCTCTCATTTCAACTTCTAACGTGAATATTTTATGGTTTCTTTTCTCTTAAATGACAATAAAGTGAAAAATCTTTGTGCTGTGGACAAAACAAGACATTTGAGAAGTCATCTTGGGCCCTTGGCACTGATCTTTTTTTCTGATGTTTTTTTTTTTTTTTTGGACTAAACAACTAATTTATTAATTGAGAAAATGATCAATAGATAAATAGACAATGAAAATGAAAATAATCGTTAATTTCAACCCAATGATGTCAATATCTAAGTGTGACAACTTTAAAAAAGAAGGTTATGGAAAAATAAAGGAAATCACACCATCCACACAAAAAGTCATCACTACCTGGATGCTTTGCAGGTTGTACCACTTGAGCATAAACCTGTAGAGAAATCAGATGGATTTTTAAAGGGTGCTGCTGTACAACAGATGACCAGGCTATAATGTGAGAGAACAGGACTGCAGTTTTAGGAGCTTACCTTAATACAGGAGATAAAGGCTGTAAAAAGGTGAATTTGCAAAGAAAATTCCATAGCTTTGGGAAAATGTACCATGTGAAGTCTTTTCTGAAATTAAATCCCCAAATAAAGATGAATCCAGGAGGAGTCACTCATTATTCCAACATGTGAAAACTTCTGATCATTCCATGTGTCCAAGCTTAGAAGTACAGATCAATAACAGAGTTCTAACAGCACTAGAGGGAACAAAAAAATAGGAATCAATTTAGTGCTCTGGCATGAGGCAGAAAAACTTCACAAGCTGCCCTTTCATGATCTGAACTTCCACTTCCACGCAGAAAGCTGTAAATCCGTGATCTTTACTCCAGTAGTGGACTGGTCCTTGTTCCTGTGAGTTTCTGTGTCTGCATCTGGAAGCAGCCAGGAGGAGTAGAGGAGCTCCGTGGAGGCGTACTGACTTGTTGGACTGAACGTGGGAATTGCAAAACGTGATGTCATTTTTTGGATCTTCTGAGGAGGGGCGTTACAGCTCTGCGTAAATGGCATTATTTGTGCGTAATTGGAGATGAATGAGATCAGGATTGTGCACCGTGCGGTCCAAAAGCTGTTTAGATAAAAGATACGTGTTTAACATGTGCTCTCATGACTGGTTTGGATATTTGGGGACAACACCCCGGACTGTCCGGGAACAACAGGGATGCTGCTGTAGAGGAGGAGGAGGAGGAGGAGGAGGAGGTGACTGAAACGCAGAGAGACCCAGAAATCACTGGAGTCCCTCAGTTACAGTAACTTTTTAGTGACCTGGTTTGTTCAGTTAATTACATCTCAACCGCCTAAAGTTTTACTAAATAAGACAACGTGCCTTCCACTTCATGCAGAAGCATCATAAGTATCTTATAAGCGTCAAATCAGGTCTGCTCGTCTTTCCTGGCGTCTTTTTGGTGACAGTTTGGAGATCATACCTGCAGGTGGAGGAGTCACCAGGAGCTCTCATGTCCCGTCACAGGCTGTCAAGGTCAGCTCGCACACATATGCAGGTAAACAGCGCCTCCGTGTGGTCAGAGGGCCAATAGTTCAGAGGCCACCCAGCCTCACTGCTTATCTATTATTTATTAAACCGTCTCATATAACTGCCTGCCTGGTGGTGTGTTTGCTGTCAAACTGAAAGTCACCATCTGATAAATAAAAATCACTCACAGACTCATGTACTGTGTCGCAGTGGTACTTAATAGTTTTTAATGGAGGTAATATAATATTTACTTTTTTATTTAGTACTTTTAAAAACGTTTTTTACTTTTTAAAATGAATTCATTTTTTGTATATCTATTTATTACCCCTTTTTAATTTTCTGTTTATATATTTTTTATGTATTACTTTTTAAATATTTTATTTATTACTTTTATTTTTACATTTATTTAGTTATTTGTACATTTTTATTTATTGCTTTTTACAATTTTTAATTTATTATTATTATTATTATTATTATTATTATTATTATTATTATTATCATCATCATCATCATTATTATTATTTCTTCACTTTTGTTTATTACTAATATGTTTTTTAAATTAATATTTACTTTTTAAAATGTGTTACTTCTTTATACTCTTTGCCCTCTGCATTTTATGCGGTTTGTATTTATTTATTATTTTTCTTTTACTTTATTTATTTGTTAATTTATTTACGGATATATTTATTACTATTTCGCGTTTGTGTTTTTGTTTTTATTTTAACTTTCACGTTTACTTTTTTATTTTCGAAACTTTCTTTTTATTTTCTTTATATATTTGTAAAAACCAACTTGGCAAGAATGAATAAAACCACGATTCTGATTCTGATATTTCCTCATTTTCTGCTTTTTCTGCCTTTCCAAAAACTTTTAGGATTAGCTTATATAAGTTCAGTTTGTTTGTCATAATGGTCTGATCAAATTGAATTGAAGGAGGAGTAGTTTCTTCCCCCCTGAGGCGCTGAGAGGGAGGGGGGTGAGAGAGGGAGACAGACAGAGAGAGAGAGAGAGAGAGAGGTGGGAGAAAAGGCGTGTCCCGGAGAAAGGAGATATTGTAGATCTGTTACAGATCCTTTACGCTCGTGCGGTGAGAAATATCGACTCAGAGTGGACCAGAAACGCAGCCGCGTTAGACTTTTATTTTGTAAAGATATAGTTTTGATAGAATTCAAACTTTCGGACCTGACGCGCTCTTTTCCTCTTTCCATCGCCTGTTGATGAGTTGATGAAGGCCGACCGTGTGTCTCAGCTCGTCCCCAGTCCACAGTGAAGGTGGCTCAATGTTACTCTACACATGGAGACATTTTACAGGATGACCCAGCTGATGTTTTACTAGAATTATCTGGGCAGGAGACCAGCTGATCGGTGTGATGAAGGATCGACTGGCTGAACTCACTGCTGTAAGTTTGACAGTTTTACACCTGGACAGGTTAAAAAAAAAACAACTTTGGCTGCACCACAAGTGATTCAAACACATTTTTCCTCCTTGCAGGGTAGAACACAACATGCAGAGGAGGAAGTTACAGTCGCAGTGGACAGAGATGGCTTCATGGAGAGCTTCTTCAGAAGAGTGGGTCTCACAGGATGTGCACAGCAAGTTTGGGGAGTATTAAATATACTGATGTGTTGTTATTGGTTGATTTAGGTGGAAGAAGTTCGAGGACTCATTGATAAGATCTCCTACCAAGTGGAAGAGGTGAGGAAGATGCACAGCATGATCCTGTCTGCACCCAACCCAGATGACAGTAAGTGTGTCTTTATGATAAAGATAAAGGATGGAGACAGAGAGCATTGGCGTGGAAGCCCATTTAAAGACAATATCATGAAAATAAATTTTAAACATTGCTCAGATTGAATAATTCTTATCAAAGTAGCTGCCAATTTATTTAATGATCAATTAATAATAGATTATTAAACATTGCGGCTCTAATAACAAGCAGAGTTCCTTGTTATAACATTATAATAGTTATCACACTACAATGTGGACGTTTTGTGTCACAACATAGATCATCTCAGTATAACATGAAACTTTGTATGTGAGAGTATGTCCCAAAAAGAGCTGAAAAGATAGCACATCTCCAGTCTTCAAGTCAAAGAGGACAAAATCTCCACATTTCTCTCATTTATTCGACTCACATCACAGCCTTCATCATCAGAGCATTTGCACAATGCAGGTTTAATTTAATAATATACTCAAGGATGGAGAGAGCACGTCCTTTCCAAAAACATGAGTGAAATGTGAGTATTTTTACTTGAAGACTTGAGATGTGCTACCGTTTCAGTTTTTTGGAACGTGCTCACTGGATTTTTGGTTTAGCACTCCACTGAGAATCCCATTGTTGAAGTGTAACCTTCTTTTCCAAAGATAAATAGTAAATTGTTATAAGATGTTATATATATGTTATATATATTATTCTTTTTATAACATGATCAGTTTTTATGCTGTAATACCCTGGAAATATCTTGTTATACTATGAAACCTTTCATGTCGTATTCTTTTGTTGGAATAATGTGAAAAACATTTTGCTCTAACCAGCTTTTCACATTCTGACATGATACTGATCTGTTTCTCTTTTTCTGGTGTAAGAGCAGTAGTACGCTGCCATACTAAGTCATTATTTTGTGACTTTCAGGATCTTTTTCTCTCCTCACATTTGCAGAAATGGGCTTCCAAAGTTAATTTGTGCATTCAGTTGTTATGAGAACTGTGTTTGGCTGGAGTTTGACTTTTGAAGCACCGAGTGAAAATACAACGAATGTCTCACTTCCTTTGTTACATTTTCCTCCTCATTGTAAATTTAAAGTCTGCCCGGCAGGAAACCTGTGACAGGAAACAGCTCCGTTTTGCCCCAAGACTCACAAACCATTGTGATCTGGGCTCCGACTCGTCCTGTTAGGAACCGTTTCGCAGTCACATGCTGTCATTCGCAGATGTCTGCAGGCTCCAGCGTATAACTCTCTGAGCTTCAGAGTGTTTCTAACGATTTAAAGATGTCCTCAGTGTTCCTGGCTCTGTTCAGTGTGTGAGCTGAGGCCGGAGGAGCCTGCAGGACAAAGAGCCAGTTTACGGAGCCGTGGCATCATCAGTGATTGTGTTTAATGTAACATGGATCCATGACGTGAAACCGTCACCAGGGAGAGAAACAAAGAGCTTGTGCTTTGTGCTGTGTGACCTCTGTAATATTGCCACAGGGTTGTTGCCGAGTTACCAGATGAAATCAGGGTAAATCCAATATTTACAGAGGAGAGGGAGAGTCGCAGTGATTAGCCTGCATGACATTATTTTTCCTCATCAGTAAACCAACTCTGACGTGTTTCATATTTGTGTTTGTGTGAAGGAACAAAGGATCAACTGGACGCGCTGACCAGCGATATCAAAGGGAACGCCAACGTGGTGCGAACCAAACTCAAATGTGAGCGGAGCCATGACACGATTGTCACACTTATTTGATATTTATTGACTCCATCATATAAAAGCTGGTGTGGTGTGCTGTTGTGTAACGTTGTGTGTCATGACTCTGTCCCTCTGAAGCCATGGAGCACAGCATGCCCAAAGATGACATAGCTAACAGAGCCTCTGTTGACTTCAGGATCCAGAAAACGCAGGTCAGGAAACAAACTGATAACTCCTCACATGTCCTCACTCATCTGTCAGTTGTGCACATACATCAGGAGGAAAACAAGAATAGTATAGAATTATTTACTATCAAATTCACAACTTTACCTTCAGCATTTAGTAAATATCTGGTGTTTGTAAGATTGGCATTGTGTGTCTTCTGTATGAGTGTATTTTCTTTTACTCAGAGTCTTTTTATTGGTAATTAAAGCTTACAAAATGCAATAAATCACATGTATAGTTAAATAGACACATAATACATGATATTTTTTCTATATATGATTAAAAAGAATATGTCCATATAGAATAACATTTCTGAGTGCACCCTCCTGTAGACTAGCAAATCTTCTGACACCAAATGATTGTTCGAGTGTTATTTTGAATAGAAACGCTGTACCTTTAATGTCAACCATGTAAGTATCTTATACAGAACCGCTTTGTTGGATATTAAAGGGATAGTTTGGGTTTTTTTCTTAAGTGGGGTTGCATAAGGTTAGCCCAGTTTGGAGAAGCAGCAGGAGTACCGATGCTAAGCAATGTACTGCTGTGGACAAGATCAGCAGCAAAACTTATTTTAGACAAGTTTAAAAAAGGCTCATATAAAAAGATCAAAAACATACTGTATTTAGAGTATTTTCACCAATTTATCTTGCCGTCAGACAGGCTTTTTTCACAGGAAACTGCTTTTATATACGTCAAATATCCATCTCTCCGAAGTCACCAAACTCCTTGGGCAGAATCAGTACAGAACTTTACAGAACACAGGAGCTGCTGATCTACCACTGCCTCGATCTGTTAGTTAGTTTGTGTTATTGTGTGACTTCAGTGTTTTAAAAGGTTAGTTAAGGTTCATAGAAGTCACACAATAACATGGATAAAGTAACTGATGGACCAGTGGTAGACCAGCAACTCCTGTGTTCTGTGAGGTAAAATTATTGTTTTGCCAACGGAGTCTGGTTGGTTTAGAGAGAGCGATATTTGGCTTTTATAAGGGCAGTTTCCTGTTGGAAAAGGCTGTCTGACAGCAATTAAAGTGGTGAAAATATTCTAAAATATTCTGACCCTGTCCACAGCAAGCAAGGAAGCGCACCTGGTTTGGAATCCAAATAGTGTAATGATGTCACGTGATTCACAGTGACTCAAAAGGTTTTTCCCATAAACTTACCTTTTGACTAAGTGTGGATAATTTTTTTTTTTTTGAGTGTCACAAAATGAAATCAGGAGACAATTCATTTGGTCTGATAACATTTGGAAAGTTTAGGCGAGCCGTATATATTTAAGCATATACAGAAGATCCTGCACGGACGTCGGCTTCATGTGTCACTGAGAAGCTTTGAATAAACGGAGGCTGCCACCAAAACTGTATCGAGTTTTCCTTAATACATCCATGATTCACAGCAGGACATTGCTTAGCTTCTTACAATTCTTACCTGCTGCTTCTCCAAACTGGGGACGTGTCGTACTCCATCTACTGTAGGTAATACACTGACTACCTCGCGCATCCGCGCTTCAAAAACTCCAAACTATCCCTTTAAGTCCTAAATGTCTGCAGTCTGAACTGCCTACATTCTCACTTTCTGCCCTCGTGTTCTCTCCTGTCCTCAGCACACAGTGCTGTCCAGGAAGTTTGTGGAGGTCATGACCCAGTACAACGAAACTCAAGTGTCGTTCCGGGAAAGAAGCAAAGGAAGGATCCAGAGACAGCTGGAGATAAGTAAGTGACAAATAATGGACCTCCTTGACTCTCATAAGGCCAGAAAAACATTTATAGAGGAGTCTTTGAAACTTTAAAGTAATCATTATTCATGTAAATTGCTACCACAAGAATGAAACACTCCTTTTTCAGCCAGTGGCTTTGGACACACCATCAAGATTTGTGAGTAAACCATCTGGAGATAAAAGAGAGACAAATAAAAACCTTGAAGCTGTGTTAGGACAGGATCCAGGAAACAG
>JAJHUR010107489.1:0-18864 GCA_027495735.1 Lutjanus campechanus | reverse complement strand
ACAAGATGACGTCATCAGATGTCTTGTTTTGTCTGAACAAATCAGTTCCTCCAGGAAGCTGTAATTAGAGCCTGAGCAGTAGGCTCTGTTGCTGATGTGAAAGCTTTCTTGTTTTTTAACAGAACAAGATGCAGATTATGTTTATTTGTCAGCTTTATAGGCAGCATCCTTTTTCTTTACTCAGGTTTAATACATTAGGGATGTCACAAATTTAGTACAGTAGTCGATACCAATACTAGAGAATTTCCACGACTCTTGATTTCTATGATAAGTAGGACAAAAGACGGAGGGGGAGATTTTCTGAGCCTGCAAGTCACTGTCAGGAGAGCATGTTGTCACCTGCCACAATAGCACTACTTTTGAGGGATCATTGCAAAAAAGTGTTAAAGTATATATTCTATATTCTGTATAAAGAATAATGGCAATGATATCAGGATTTATTTACTCCAGAATACCAGCCAGCGTCGTAATCGACCCCAAACAATTCACGCAAATTCAACCAGTATCTGTGAATTCTGCGCGACGTTGCAATTTTGTCCAATCACCACAACTTTTCTGCAAATTTGCCCGATCATCGTAGCTTCATGTGAGCTCCACCAGTCACAGCAGCCCCCAGTGCAAACTTCATACGTGTACGTCTCATTTGAATGAAATATAGTTTTTTGTATTTTTAATTTTCTATTTTGTCAGAGGTACTGAAAAGAGCTATTTTGATTTTCTTTGTTCTTTGTTTTTTCTTTGTGGCAAACCCTCAGGTGCAAGATTTTATTGTAATATTTGTAATTTTTTTGAACCTTTGGCGTTGCCTCAAATTTTTAGACCAGCTGTCATGAAATCAGTGAACTCATTCTCGATGCTTCCTGTTTGATGAGGAAGACCTCAGAGATCCCGTCAGAGAAGAAGAGTTTAGTTAGAGAGGGTGTGACCGACCGGCGCCGTGATGTGTTCCTGGTGTGTACCTGTAGCTGCAGGTCCACGTCTGACTCACATACTGACACAATTATCTGACTCTCCCTTACACAGCGAGTCTAGACACACCAGAGAACATCTCACACACACACACACACACACACACACACACACACAGTCTTCTATTGTGTCCACAGTGCAAGAACCTGGAACGAATGTTTTGTTCAGACTTTTTTGGCTTCTACTTCAGAGTCGGTTCTCTCCGACGAAGGTGTGCATTGATTGGTCGAACACATGAGCCAATCAAGTAGACCTGCAGAAGAAAATGGTTTTTCAAGGATGAACGTCAAACATTTCTTGGTTGCAGCTTCTTAAATGTGAGGATTTGCTGCTGGTTTTTTGTCTTTTCTGATGGTAAATGAAGAGTCTTTGAGTTCTGGACAACTATATTCAGAATACCACCAATATAAATTGTAACTGTAATGGTATTTTAAATACTTGTAAACACTCCCCATCCTTGCCCATACATTTATATTTTCCCCGTCTGTGGCCTTGTTGTCGTTCGTCGTCGGCTGATGTTTTGTCGGTCTTTGTCAAGCTTGTGCTGAAGTTGCTGCTGTCACCGGCCTGCTCCTGCTCCTGCTCCTCCCTCCCACTCTGTCTCTGACAGACACAGCAGACGCTGCTGCCACTGACCCGTTTCTCCCCCCGCTGCCTCCATCTCTCGGACCACCACCTCTCTGACAGAGAGGCCCAGTTCCGATCCGGCCCCTACACAGTCCCACTCCGTGACAAGTGACAAGTGTGTGGAGTCACTCTCGCGGGTGTGGAGGGTCACTTAGTCTGAACACCGACCAACAAAACAGCACAAGTGACACCGCTGTTGGGATGCAGAGCTCTGCTGCAGCTAACATGTGTGGCTATGAGAGAGAGACAGGACCTGCCTGGCCGAACATGTGATATATTTGCTGTTTGAAGCGCAAAATATGGCATTAGGGACAGCCCTACGAAAATAATAATTAGTTGTAGCCCCCTGGAGGGAGTTGAGGAGGAAGAGGAGGAAGAGGAGGGAGATCTGTCTCCATATTGAGCTTTAATTTTCTCCACAAAGTCAAAGTGATTCTCTCTCGTTAAATGTCAGACTGTGATGTGTTTACAGGGACGTTTAGGTTGATTGTGTTTACAGTCTCATGTGAGGACTCTTAATAAGAAACTGTGTGTGTGTCATGTGTCGACTGATGTGGCGTGTTGTAGAGTTTTACTGCCTCCGTGGAGACACATCCAGCTGGGAGGTGAAACCAGTTAACAGGATATAAAAAAAAAACAACATTTTATGCACACAGTTTATAATGCTGTCTGTGTGTGTGTGTCTGTCTGTCTGTCAGGTTTTCGGCCCTGCACCACGCTGCTCTCACAGGGACCACAGAGCTGCTGTCTGCACTGCTGGAGGCTCAGGCCACTGTGGACGTCAAGGACAGCAACGGTGAGACACACACATGCACACGCACACACACCTGCTAAGATGTATTATGTCCCTGGTTCAAAGGAAACCTCAGCATAACAGTAAAACACTGCAGCTGCATGTTTACCGCTGTGATACATCAGCTTTTCTTTTATCAACACTCAGTCAGTGTTTGTGAACTGAGGACACCAATCGTTGAAGTTTTTAAAGTGAAATTCTTTCTCATTCTTGCTTGATAAATGACTTCAGTCCGCGGTCTCCATTGTTGTATTTTGTGCGTCATAATGCACCACACATTGTCAATGGGAGGCAGGTCTGGACTGCAGGCAGGTCAGTCTAGTACCTGAACTCTTTTACTACGAAGCCACGCTGTTGGAACACGTGCACAATGTGTCTTGGGATTGTCTCGCTGAAATAAGTAGCTATGGCACCATATGTCGCTCCAAAACCTTTCAGCATTAATGGGGCCTTCACAGATGTGACAGTTTCCCATGATGCATTTAATCTTGAAATTATATTTTTAATTGTAGATGGTGAAATCTCCAAATTCCTGCAGTTCTGTGTTGAGAAACGTTGTTTTTCACAGAGTGGTGAACCTCACCCCATCCATGCTTGGGAACTGCTGAGCCTTTCAAGGATGCCCCTTTAAAACCCAATCATGATACTGTCACCTGTTCCCAATTCACCTGTTTACCTGTGGAATGTTCCAACAGGTGTTTTTGGAGCGTTCCACAACTTTCACAGTCTTTTGTTGCTCCTGTCACAACTTTTTTTGAAATTTTGCTCGCAGGCGAGATGCAGAATTTTATCTGAGTTTGTCAGTTTGCTGATTTAATTTTATCATTTTATGTCCACTGCGCTGTCACATGAGTCATATGAACTGTGTGTGTGTGTGTGTGTGTGTGTGTGTGTGTGTATGTGTGTGTGTGTGTAAACAGTAGATAGCATCAGCTGGTTCAGACCATCACAGCAGATTAACAGCTGTGCTGCGTTCACTGCAGCTCGTTTACGTCTGTGTGTCATTCTGATGGGGTGTGTGGTCGCTTCTGTTTACACTCATCATTGCTGCACACACACACACACACACACACACACACACACACACACACATACACACACAGTTTACTAACTTGATAAAACCTGAATGAAATAAAAATGTTTTAATTAAAGTTAAATTTTGAATGCAGAATTACTGCGGTAATAGATCTGAGGACGTCTTCCAATAGTAACTGATAAGCGACTGATAGTTAATAATAAAGATGATTGATGTTAACGTGTGTGTGTTGACTGATCCGTGCAGGAATGCGTCCGCTGCATTACGCAGCCTGGCAGGGAAAAGCTGAATCTGTCCTGATGCTGCTTCGCTCCGGAGCGTCTGTGAACGGAGTCTCTCTGGACGGACACATCCCTCTGCACCTGGCAGCCCAGTACGGACACTACGAAGTGGTGAGTCCAGACATCAGTACGTCACAGATCAATAACTGATCCTGACACCTGTACTTTCATCTCCCACCACGTCTCCTCGCTCATCAGTTGGACCTCAGTGCTCGTGATTTTCTGGATTCCAGATGTCACGTGACTTTTGTTTTTGTTTTTTCTGAAACCTTTTTTAGATAGAACGTTTCAGTTGTTTTGTCCACCGACCTTCATTCAAAGACAAACATGTTCGTAAATACTCCTCCTGAATTTTGAAGCCTTGTGTTTGGTGGTCGCTAACATGTGGCTAAATAAGAGACAACAGGGGAGGTCAGGCACCTTAAACGCCATCATGCTGAACACTAGACAGTTAAGCTGTTTCCACGCAAAGTAACAGCGGTTTAAAGACCTATAAAGATTGGGCAAATTTGCAGCACTGACTGTTTTTACATGTTATTTTGTGTGCAACTATAGCCTGGACTTTGTTGTTGGTCCATCTGTTGTACACTTTATATTGTAACTCCATATTGAGACCATGATACCTGCTGTGGAAACACACTGATTTCCTCCAAACGTTCCTAGTTCCTGGGAAAAGTATCAGCTAAAGGCCTTGTTTCCACCTTAAGTACTTGGAACTAGGAATTAGAAGGTTTCTTAGTCTGTTGTTGTTTGCGTTTTCACTGCGGTTTAAAGACCCACAAACATTAGGCAAATATGCAGTTTCTTCTGTAACTCCATGTCGATATATTGAAGCACAAAGAATAAAAACTATTTTTGTGCTGCAGGATCAGAGGAGGATGTGATTGGATTTGTGGGGATTCAGAGGGTGATAATGAGGTGGTGTTGGGATGGGGGTGGGGGTGGGGATGGGATGGTGTATATTTGGGGTGATCAGATTTTAGGTGGGGGTGTAGATTGACCCTGTTTGTGTGTCGTCTGTCTCAGCAGAACAGATGTGAGCTGATGTTTTGACTGATGAAATGAACACTGCACAGGGTTTTTTTTTAAATTATTAATCCTCAGGTCAGATCTGACTGTGACTCCTTCTGTTATTTTTCAGAGCAGGATTAAGATGAATGTAGGTGAATCAGACGGTCTCTGTTTGTATCTGTGACCCCCCACTGAGGAGCACTTTCAGACAGTTTAGTGAGATTTAACCTCTTCAATTCACAATTTATGATAATCCCTGCAGGTTTGGACAAAAACCACGCACTTATTTGCATGCAGTAGAAGTGTAATTTTCAGCTTTTTGCTATCGCAATTTCAGTCAAAATAGTCGCAAGGCCAGAGCGAACTTGATGTTGTCAAAAGCACAGCAAGACATATGGCGTGCAACTGAACGTGCACTCTGACACTCTGCCCCAAGTGCCTTCTAACTAAACCAAAACCAGACACTGCAGCCAAATCAGTTCTAAAGAAAATGAGATGATATCTTTGAACTGTCATTGTCAGCATTGTCTCGCTGAGTGACTGTTACCCATGATGCCATCGGCACTAACACAGCCCCCTACCATCACAGATGCTGGCTTTTGAAGGTAACAATTTGCATGGTTCTTTTCCTCTTTAGCCCAGAGGACATAATGTCCATGATCTCTAAAAACAATCTAAAAATGAGGTCTCGTCAGCACTTTTCCACTTTGCGTCAGTCCATCTCAGATGAGCTCGGTTCCAGAGAAGTCTGCAGCTTTTCTGCAACGTTCGATGGTGGTTTTGGTCCTGGTGCATGCAGAGATTTCTCTGGATTCTCTGAATCTTTTAATGGATTATAGATGGTGAAATCTCTGAATTCCTGCAGTTCTGTGTCGAGAAACATTCTTAAACTGTTAACTGTCGGTGTGTGGATGCTTTACATGGTGGAAATGAGGGTTAAGATGTCATGAATTTATGTGCTTTGATTGTTTGAAACAAGATACCACATTATTTTCCTCTTTTACACACAAAGATCCAGTCAGTGTGTTTTGGAGCTGCAGATCCCTGTTGAGTTTTCTCTTTTTCCTTTTTTTTTTTCTTTGGGTCATATTGAAATCGGCTCCTCTGTCTCTGTAATCCGTCCTGCAGGGTCCCTGCAGAGCTGTGATAATAACACACAACCGTCTGTATTTATCCAGCCTGTGTGAGCCCGGAGTGTGTAACAGCTTACGTCATCTGATTGGCTGAGAGGCGCTGAAACATTATCCACATTACAACATCGAAATAACACAACCCTCTGAGGGCCGACACACTGCCTCGCTCCGCAGGTGTTTCAGTCTGCTGAGGGGCCACACATGGACACACGCACGCACACACACACACACACACACTCACACACACAAACTGTGTTTCCATAAGCTAGAATGAGGCTAACAGTCACATCTGAACGTCTTCACATGCTGTTTTGTTGACTTTAGTAGTATTATTATGTCTATATTTCATGTAACTTCCTCTTGTGTTGATCTTTTATCACCTCTTGTACTTGTAATTCATAAAATAAAGTTGTTGACTGTTTGTTTGTTTGTTTGTTTGTTTTCAGTCTGAAATGTTGCTGCAGCATCAATCCAACCCCTGTCTGGTCAACAAGGCCAAGAAGACTCCTCTGGACCTGGCCTGCGAGTTTGGAAGAGTCCAGGTGAGTGTGTGACATGCGGGACACACACACGGATGCTGCTCCACAGTGTAAATCATTAAACTTTGGTTGTCATGGAGGTTTAAGGTTCAGATTATAATCCAGGTCCATGTGGAGGTCAGGGGGGGGACGTCCTTAAATCAAAGTGATGCCCTGCTGAGTGAATATTGTTTGAGAGCCGATGGTTCGACAACACGAAGCCACAGCTGGACAAACACACGCAAACACACACGGGTTTGATTGCGTTGCCACGGCGACTCTTCTGTCTCTGTCGGTAAACATCCCTGTTATCTTTGTCTCTTTGTCTCCGTGTTGATCTCTCTGCGCAGACCACTCAGATGAGAGTTTTCTTTTCTCACTCACATTTCGCCAACCTGACACACATCTGGATGAATTACTGCACTAATCCATCCAGATGTGTTGATATTTCTTTTTGGAGTCAAAAGTGATAATGTCTTGATCAAATGTTTTGATCCAAGTCCTTTAATATCGAGTATCTGTCCATATGAGTCCAGTCTGGTGTTTATTTTCACAGCTGCACGCTCCCGCTACAGTTAGTCTGAGTTGGAACTAGTGCAGAAGTTTAAATGTGTTTGACAGCTGGACAGTCGAGCAGTTTCATTCGTTATTCAAAATATGAGTGTGTCAGTCTTCCTTGCAGCCTTTTCTCCTTCTTCTCTATTTTTTGAACTTGTAGCGTTTATATTCGGACTTTTCAAAGGAATAGTTCCGGTTCTTTGAAGTCTGGAGAACTGGGGGTGTGTCGACCGCCATCTACTGTAGGTAAATACCTCATACAACTAGACTTTAAGTAATCCAAAATATCCCTTTAACACTCTAGAGACCCCACAGCTTTGTGTGATAGATACTTTAAGTT
Organism: Lutjanus campechanus; assembly: GCA_027495735.1. NCBI lineage: Eukaryota > Metazoa > Chordata > Actinopteri > Lutjaniformes > Lutjanidae > Lutjanus > Lutjanus campechanus. The sequence continues at coordinate 11,598 of JAJHUR010107489.1, read as the reverse complement.
GTCATCAATAAGCGGAACAGGGCACGTTCATCATAACTCTGAGATCTGTCAACTCCCACTGCCTGAAGCAGGGGTGGAATAACTAATGATAACTACTGAATTACTGTAATTAAGTAGTTATTGTGGGTAGTTTTATTAGTAGATTTTCAAGTCTGTACTTTCACTCATACTTAAGTAATGCATACATCTACTTACTTTCAAACTCTTTAGTAACCAATAAGGTGATCTGATCACCATCAGGCCAATGAAAACCAGGACATGAAAACAAAAATCAAAACATGCTGCGGCAGCGCAGGTTTGGAGTAAAGATGTTCACGATCAGTCATTAGTGTTAGTATAAGTATTCATGGATATTTAATTAAAACAGTTGGCTGTCTTAGAAAATATTGAGACACGTGGTAAACTAAATGCAGAGCATATCAACCTGCATTCATTTAAAAAAAAAGATTTAATAGAAGCCTTGGCGTGTTTTTATGGTTGATTTATATTTTATTTTCCTTGTTTTTAGGGTTTAATGTCCAGCACTTTGTGTTGCTCTTTCTGAATGTATTCTAGGTTTTTATTATTAATATTATCATTATTATTATTAGCTGGATATCATCACTCTCACCGTTACTTCTTATCCCATTTATGGATATTTCCAATAATTGTGGTGAGTCTCTCATCTTGGGCTGACAGATTATTACTTACTTATTTTCTTCTTTTTTTTCTGCATCAGCTTTAATGTCAAACCGTTTCTTTTTCACTTGAGACACAGTCCATTTCTGCAGGGACACAACATGCACCGCCTCAGCTGTTGCAGCCCCAAGAAATTTTTTTATGAGTCGCAAAAGTGCCTTTTCTGTGTTCTTCCTCGGACGTGAGCTGCACAGCTGTGTGTCCGCGGTACGGACTGATTGTGGAGAGGCAGCACTCAGCGCTCGTTGGAAGCCGGTGAATCAGAGAAATAAAAAGTTATTTCCTGATTGTTTCACAGCGGTTGAGCTCTAAATACTAAGAAACACCCACACACACCACAGCACTGCCTGATTCTGCCTGAATGTGAAGCTTCAAAGATTTCACTGTTATCGCCACAATACTTTTCTACGCAAACTTATTTCCTTATAAGGAGAAATGTTGTGATTAGTTGTGCAGCCGTAGTTTGAATGAAGTTTTTCTACTGACTGACCAGTTTGAAGAGGAGGAGGTGAAACAGAGGAGAGCTGAATGGAAACTCAGCAGCTGCTGTCGACGACACACCCTCACATCACTGAGAGGCAGCTGAGGCCTCGGCACACACACACACACACACACACACACACACACACACACACACACACACACACACACACTCAGACACACACTCTAAAGATATCTGGGTAAGGTTTGAATCAGCTGTGGAGGATCAGGCTTCACTTTCATGTCTCATTTAACAAACTCACACAAGCCAAAACAAAGACAACGACCAGAGAGGGAATGTAACTAAGTACATTTACTCAAGTACAGATTAGAGTTACTTCATGTAACTTTATACTTTATACTCCGCTCTCTCTCAGAGGTAAATATTGAACTTTTTACTACACTACTTTTATCTGACAGCTTTAAGTACGAGTTACTTTTCAGATTACAGTTTTATCTCTATCACCTTCTCTAAAGACCAAATAAATAAATAATATTAAATAAATAACAATCATCAGTTGCTAGGTTTAGTAGCCCAGTGTGGCATTTTACTTGCCCTGAAGAATTGTGCTGCATCACAAGTGAGCGATAGAAAACAATAGTTCTTTGCCAACTTCCTTCCTCACTCTGTGACGAATCATCTGGTGTTTTTTTTTTTTGTTTCCCAGGGAGTTAAAGCAACTAGAGGGTGTAAAGAGATATGATGCCATTGACAGATGACCAAATGAAACGCACCGTTACCTTAAATAAATTACAGATTTCTTTGTTTTGAATATTGTTAGAAACATTTGAGATAATGTAGCAACGCAGTTCAGCAAATACAGGACATGTCAAGTCATTTGTAGACATTTTAATTTAGCATATTAAAGCTTTAAAACACCTTAAAAATCAGAACTGAACTAAAACTTGAAGAGTCGGTCAGCTGATCACCTGCTGTGTTTCCTGCTCCTTCACACACTTTTAAACAAACACACAACATAAACAAAACTGCCTGCAGAGAGCTGAAGAGAATCGCTCTGACATTTTTCTACCAAAAGTGAACTTTGGCTTCCAGCTGTGACTCTCTGTGTCTGCTGCCAAACATCTGGAATCGTTTCTGGTGTTTTGGGTCACTGAAGTATGACCTCATTCTCACCTGCGGCATCTCTGACGCTGTTTGTTTGTCCCCAGTGTGTCCGCAGATTTTTGGCAGCACTTGGTCTCATCACAGCTTCATTTTGTCTCCTCCATGTCCTCATTTTGTCTCCTTTCTGTCTTCATTTTGTCTCCTCCATGTCCTCATTTTGTCTCCTCCATGTCCTCATTTTGTCTCCTCCGTGTCTTCATTTTGTCTCCTCTCTGTCTTCATTTTGTCTCCTTTCTGTCTTCATTTTGTCTCCAGGTGGCCCAGCTGTTGCTCAGCAGTAACATGGTAGTGGCGTTGTTGGAAGGAGAGAGGAAGGAGCCGACAGATTCGGCCTTCACCACCCCGCTGCACCTCGCCGCTCGCAACGGACACAAAGACGTCATACGGTGAGACGCTCCGCCATCAGTCGCTAACAGCTGAACACACCAGCGAGGGTCGGTTTACCCCAAACACATAAAGACGCAGGTTACAGGTCTTAGAGTAGTTTGTTGTCAGAGCTAAATTTACTATTAACAATTTACAAAGCAAACAGCATCGGGCCCAGAACAGAACCTTGGGGAACACCATGAAGCATAATACAATCCAATGGTCCCAAACAAGTCATGCTAGCTTAACAGTCCAAAGTGTGGCTAAATTATGGTGAAGGTAAAGCAGGCATGACCATTTTCAAAGGGGTCTCCTGACCTCTCAACTTCAGATATCTGAATGAAAAACGGTTCTATGGGTACCCAAGAGTCTTCCCTTTACAGACAGGCCCACTTTATGCTCATCTCCTGTAGTTTTGGGGCAAAAACATGTAGTTTTTTGCATTCTGTCTAAATGTATTCCTGCATACTGGGGTCCCCAAACATAATGCCCTTCTTTAATATTGCCTTGTGTCTATTTTTTGATGACATTCTTTCTTGTTTGAAAGGCGCAAACTTCCCTTTCCTCTAATAAAATGTAAGTCGACACAACAGGCTCAGTTTAAGTATGAAATCAGTATATTTTTTTTCTCTGACACCTTCATGTGTCATTCTGTTGAGACATCAGACGGCGGTGTTTCCTCTCAGAGGTGAGTTTCTGTCTGTGGAGGCTGTACAGAGGGCAGGGCCGCTGTGGTTTGTGGTTGTTCACCACTGAGCCGGCACGTTTGAATGTGGATGTGGGAGCATGAACTCTGCTTCTGTGTGTGTGTGTGTCTGTGTGTGTGTGTGTGTTTTCTGTGAGGCTTTGTATTCTTCATGCTTCACATTCCCAGCAGAGCTCTGAAATACACTTCAACATCCCTGTGACCCAGTTTTACACAGCTCTTATCCCTGTTAACGTGTGTGTGTCTGTGTGTGTGAGAGTGTGTGTGCGCCTGGTGGAAGCTACCAGTCAGCATTTTAGACTTTTATATGAACCTGCTGTATAATAAAGGCAGAGCTGCTTCCCTGAATAACTCAGTCTGTGTATCAGTTCACATTTTAACACATTAGTATCAGAAATATAATATCATGTTGGATCCATCAGAGGCAGACGGTTCCGTTTTACTCAAAAGATTTTGTGGCATTTTGATTTTAAACACATTTATTAAAGCGGCAATCTACAAGATTTCAGTCCTGGTTGATTTGGTGACACCTGTGCATTAGATTAGGGCTGCAACTAACGACTACTTTCATAGTCAATTAATCGATCAATAGTTGTTTGGTGTGTAGAATGTTAGAAAATGCTGAAAAATATCGATCACTGTCTCCCAAAGTCCAAGATGACATCAAATTACTCAAACAGTTAATTAATAATTGATTAATTAATTCTGTCACAGTCTTGTCAGTTGTCAGTCTTTCCTGTAACAATTATTGATCAATCTGTTGAGCATTTTCTCCATTAATCAATTAATTGATCCTCAAATTTCTTGTTTAGGCCACAAGGAGTAAAGAAACCAGAGAATATTCAGGCTGAAATCAGAGAACTCGATTCTCCTTCAGTCTGTATTTGTGTTTGTTGTCTTATTTTGTTTTTGTGAAGCTTGTTTTATATATTAAAAAGTCCATCTTGTTGTTTCCAGGACATTAAAAAACAAATTATTTGGACAAAAAGTAAAGTACAAGAACACTTTTTATCCTTATTAGTCCTGTTGAAATCTTACTGACTGTAGAGCTGCTCAGGTTCACGACTCACAGCCGTGATCATGTGTCTCACATGTGTGTCTGTGTTGTGTTCCAGGCTGCTGCTGAAGGCCGGCATCGACATCAACAAGACCACCAAGTCTGGAACCGCTCTGCATGAAGCTTCTCTGTACGGAAAGACTGAGGTGGTCCGACTGCTGCTGGATGTAAGTTCGTCTGAAGAGATACAACTCAGAATATACAGAGAGCAGTTAGCACTGTTAGCATGCTGACCGGCTAAGATGATGAAAGTAGTAAACATTATACTAGAGATGCTCACAATCAGCAAGTCCAGTCTTCTCCTTCTTATTATTATCTTCTGCATGCCATCCTGTCTGCTTACAAAACTGCATAATTACAGCTAAAGAATTCAAAGCTTATACTGCATCATCATGATAAATAATCATTAGTAATGTGGATATAATGACCAAGTGTTTGAAGACAAATATTAGAACAGTCTGCTAAGTTTAGAAAATAACATCACTTAAGAAAATGCACAGAAATGCAAAGTGCACAGAGCTTTGATAAATGTCAATAACTGTAATAAACCATTTCAGTACCCATGACAAAATAAAATAAAATTCAACAAAACAAGAAATAATAAAAACATTGATTTGGTTCATTGAGACCTACATGTATGATTTTAGTGTGGAGGGCTGCTATGATTGCTGGGAAACTACAATGATTGGTCAAATTTGCAGAAAAGTTGCAGTGATTGGACAAAATTGCAAGGTTGTGCAGAATTCACGGGGACTGGCTGAATTTGTGTTAACGTTTGCAACGTTTGCAGCTTCCTGGATGGACCGAATAACACAATACATTCAGAATGCAACAACAAGAAGTGCATTTATTCCATACGCATAATTAGACAACTTTGCAATGGTAATAAGAATGACATAACCGTAGTGGATGGAAACAAGAATACGTTTTCTTTAGCAGATTTATTTGAAATTCTGTTTTGGATGAAAACACCACAAGTCTGAGTCTTTGTGAGGGTTTCTCTGTTTACCTTTGCCCTGTTCATTTTCCCATTGCCCTGCAGCAACATTTCTCATTTCAGTTCAGCGCTGACGTAAGATCAGATCAAGCTCTAACAGAGCCCTGAGGGGGCCAGCTGCATATTTTTAGTCTAATTTGTTTCACATCAAACACGGGAGACGGGTGAAAGAACAGAACTCATGTCTCAATTTCCTGTTGCATGTCGTCCCTGCAGGCCGGAGTGGACGTCAACATCCGCAACACCTACAACCAGACGGCGCTGGACATCGTCAACCAGTTCACCACGTCACACGCCAGCAGGGACATCAAGCAGCTGCTCAGAGGTCAGAGTCCAGACTAAAACTCCTCTTTTTTTTTCACTTTATTTCACTGTTTTTAGGTTCTTCTTTCCCCTCCTCCTCCTCTGGATCTTCACCTCTGTCTGCGTCTCTCTGAGCAGCAGCTTCACCTGACACCGTTCAAACTGCAGCTGTGTTTAAATTCAGGGTTATGTAATGTTAAAGTCTTATCAGTCAGCTCCCAAAACTTCAAAGAGCCGACTGCTCACATTCAGCCTCAAATTTAACAGAGCTGTATATATACAGTGTGTGTGCGCGCTCTGTAATCCTGCAGCCTTTTGAAGTTCCTGTGGGAACAGACTGAGGGAATAATGAGCGGTTGTGTCGAAGAAGTGATTTAAACATGGACGGAGAGTTTCCCGTCTTGTTTACAGCTGCGGAGACGAGAGTTGAGCGACTTGTACGCTCATGAATCATCGACGTGTCGTGCTGGCGGCAGCGTGCGGCCGTCGCTCCTCTGCGGATACGAATGAGTCACAGTTAAAACTGACAGGATCGTCACTGAGGATCTGACTGATGGATTTTAAAAAAAAACATCTTATTTTGGAAACCAACACTGACTTCCTGTGACTTTTTTAAATTTTAGTTTCTCAACTTTTATCATACTTGGGTTACAATTTATTTATTTATTTTAAAAATACTTTATTTATTGACTTATTTCATCTGTGCACGTACTTTGTTCACTGTGCTGAAGCACATATTGTGCAACATCAGTTATATCAAGACAAAGAAAATGCCAGAACATAGGCATCCCATAGAAATAATAATAATAATAATAATAATAATGATAATAATGATGATGGGGTTATGGCCTGTTGAACTTCTTTGGGCAGACAAGACACTACTGGAACCAGTCAGCCTACAGAACTGCTTGCTGCACAGCTTCCTGGGCTAACTAGCTAAAGGCAGCTACAGTTAGCAGTCGTAGCTGTAGGTTATAACACACAGTATTTGCCAACCCTCCAAATTTTCTCAGGACTTTTCATTGCCCTCTGCCAATTTCCTCCAGGGATCACAGTTCTCCTGTATTTCTCCCAGTTTATGACACATTTTCATACCTTTTTATCTTACGAAAGGCCTAAAATTAATATATCCTTAGAAAAACATGTTATTATATTCATTTTCTGTTATTGTAATAGTATTTTCACTTGGACTACTGTCCTAAAAAGACACCAGAATGCAGAACACAAAGTCTATGATTTTTTAAAATAAGGGTGTTCCTGTAAAAAAAAAAAAAAAAAATCTAATTTCTGTAAAATAAAGCTCATTGACTCGTATATTTCTAAAATTCTGCTTCTGTTCTTGTTCCTGACCCCTCTGACTTCTAACTTACTGGATGTTTCCTCGACAGATGCGACGGGGGTTTTGCAGGTCAGAGCTCTGAAGGATTACTGGAACCTCCACGATCCCACGGCCCTCAACATCCGAGCCGGAGACGTCATCATGGTGAGACGCTCAGAGATCAATAACACGTCGCTGTCAGAGCTTTTTCACATACCAAGTCTGTTTGGGAGTACCTTCACTGCACACGGACCGCACGTCTCTCTTCTATTTTGCTTCATGTTTATGCATCAGGGCATCATGCAAAGGGCTGCGCTCAGGTGTCTTGTGATTATTAAATACTCTGATCACAGGCCAACACTCTTAGCAGTAATTTTAAAGGTATCTCATGCCACCTCTTCTGGTGTTACGTTCAGCTGATTTAATAAAGGTTAACACGTTGAGCGGCTGTTTGTCGCTCTGGTGTGGCTCTTCTTAGAGGCTTTACCAACATATCAGGCCTCTTTTTATCAGTATGTGTGCGAGCAAATGAATACAATTAATGCTGCCTCCTGTACAGTAATTAAAGATAGAGGTAAGTATTATATATATTGAAGGGTTAACAGTTAACTGTTCTAAGGTGTGACTGTCAGTCTGATCGGGTTGGTGAGTAAATCTGTTGAACTGAAGGATGTGATTGTTGGTCTGTGGCCTCATGTTGAGACTTGTACTAAATATTAAACATCACTGAAGTGCTTATGAAGATCAAGAAAGTTCAGCTTGTAAAAAAAACAACTTTTTATCCAGTTTGACTCCTTCCCATCACTGACTCTGCTCCAGTATTTTCTCTGTTAGCATGAACATCAAAGTTCTTCAGACTCTGTCCGACTTCATTTCTCTACAGATTTAACTTCTGAGGAGAAGATCTGCTGTCGAGTTGATTTAATTTTATTGACTTTACAACAGAAAGAGTTTTCAAAGGAGCAACATTAAGCTCAGCATATTAATAAAAACATGGTATAAGTAGAAATGTTAAAGGGAAAGTTCTGATTTTTTTTTTTAAGTGTGGCTGTATGCATAGTCAGTGTATTGCCAACAGTAGTTGGTGTTCAACACGTGCCCAGTTTGGAGAAGCAGCAGGAGTACCGGTGAAGGAAGCTAAGCAATGCAATCCAGAACATATTTTAGGCACCTAAAAAGTCAATATCAGTTTAAGTATACCCTATATTTAGAATATCTTCATGTTTACCTTGCTGTCAGACAGTCTTTTCTGATAGGAAACTGCTCTTATATGAGCCAGTTGTCACTCTCTGCAAAGCCACTAAACTCCATGAAAAAAGGAAAACAGTAATTTAACCTCACAGAACAAAAGAGTTCCTGGTCTACCGCTGCCAAGATCTGTCATTTTGTTTGCGTTATTGTGTGACTTTGATGTTTCAAGGGGTTAGTTCAGATTCATCAAAGCTGCACAAAAACACAAACAAACAAACAGCTTGAGGCAGCAGTAGACCAGCAACTCCTGTGTTCTCTGAGGTAAAATGACTGATTTTGTCAGTGGAGTTTGGTTGCTTTGCAGATAGTGATATCTGGCTTATATAATGTTGGTTTCCCATCAGAAAAGTCTGACAGCAGGGTAAAGCAGTGAAAATATTCTAAATATAGTGTATACTTAAACTGATATAATTTTTTTTCTTTATACTAAAATACCTTTTGCTGCTGATCCTGTCCACAGCAGCACGTTGCTTAGCTTCCTACATTGGTACTCCTGCTGCTTCTCCAATCTGGGGGCGTGTTGACTGCATCTACTGTTGGTAATACACTGACTATGGATACAACTACACTTCAAATACTCTGAACTGTCCCTTTTAAATATACAAAATGTCATCAATGATGCAATGTGGACTAAAGGCTAGTTTTCATTGGCAGTCCCTTTGCAAGATGTTGCAAACTAGAACAATAAAAAATTATACAGTGCGGATAAAAGTGGCCTGGTAGCTCAGTTGGTAGAGTGTTCACCCAGAGGGACAGAAGAGGAAAGCTGATACTTAGTCATTTATTTACTTATTTATTTTGGGTGGGGGGTTGATATACCAGGGGCCCGTAGTGACCCGTCTCATCCCCTGCAGGTATTGGAGCAGCACATGGACGGACGCTGGAAAGGCCACATCCACGACACGCAGAGAGGGACGGACCGGGTCGGCTTCTTCCCTCCGTCCATTGTGGAGGTCATCAGCAGGAGAAACGGTCAGTCCCACGCGGAGACGGCGTTTTATCACTTCACTCCACCTCAGTCAGTGCAGAGCGGAGACTTTCATCACCTCATACACGACGTGATGTAGATTCAAAGCCCCCATCGTCACCCGAGTTAGAAACTAATCCGCCTGCTTCCAGACCATCCCATGCTTCTACCTCCTCTCTCCTCCTTCCTGCATCCATCTCTCCATCCATACCACATAATGACTGACCTCCACCTCTAACCATCAGCTTGATAACCTCCCCCTTCCTCCTCCTCCTCCTCTTCCTCCCTGTCTCGCCCTGTAGGGGGCACCCTGTCCCGGCACGCCTCTCTGCCCACCCAGCGCCAGCAGCTGCTGTCCAGAGCCCCCCTCTCCTCCAGCCTCAGCTCCGCACCTCAGACCGACGACTCCTACACTCTGTACGCTCCCCCCACCCACGTGGTGCTGCCGCTAGCCAACGGCCTCACTACCAACACAGGTATACACACTCAGGACACACACAGGACACACTAAGGTTGGGTTGGTTTGATGAAAGTGCCTGACTAGTTTGTGATTGCTGGAAAATTAATAAATAATCATCATTTTCCCTTTTTCATATAACTCTGATATGAGCCTGTGCCTGATAACCATCACTAATGCTTATCACATCTCTTTCACATGTTAGCAAGAGAGCTAACCAGCTACAGTTTGTCAGTACAGTATGAAGCCTTGTTTTTATCCATTCCAGTTTCAAATTAAAAGTCCTTAAGCATTTGAGTGAACAGAAACCCTCCATTTCCTCCAAGGCTTTTATTGTGAAACTTATTAAGGAGAAGAGTGTTTTATATTAATTTTATATTAATTTTATATTAATTTCTTAGCAATTATTTTATTGTGAAACATTTCCAGGAATGTGTTGTGGATTATTCATCATCTTCCAGCTCCAGTGTAACTGAAGATTTTCTAATTAAAAGTCCTATATCAATTGAGTTGATCGAAACCCTTAATTTCTTTGCAGGGCTTTTATTTTAAAACATTTGCAGGAACGTGTTGTATTTGAGTTGATCAAAACCCAGATTTTTTTCTTTTGCAATTTCTTTTATTGTGAAATATTGACAGAAACATGTTTTGGAAAACTCAGTGTCCTCCAACTTCACTGTAACTCAACACTTCCTGTATCCGTTTCAAATTAAAGTCCTGTGGTCGGAAACCTTTAATTTCTTAGCAAAGCCAGGACAACCTTGTTTTTTTTACGATAAATGACTCAGAAATATGTTGGCAGAGTAGGGTTTTTTTTAAAAAAGGTTTACTGTTTGATTGACTTTTGCTCATCAAACACCTGGTGTATACCATTATTTCACAACCATATAAAAGTAATTATCAGAAATATATTGAGCATTTTTAAGTATCTTTAGCTAGTTTCAAATAATATGAAGTTCTTGTTGATAAAAAATATTTGGTATTGGCAGTAATCGCTGTGGTATTACTTTATGTTGAATCATATTACAGACTTCTGATCCAGGTTATTGATTACTGCACAGCTGTTTCTAACCCTAACCCTTATTTCAACAGGAAGTATCATCATTAATCTCAACAAAGTCTTTGTTCTTTGTAGCGTGAAGAACAAAGACTTGGTTTTTCATTTCCACTGTAAGAGTTACGAATCAACGATTAGATTCCTCCTCAGACAGAGACCCAGTCCATCTGATCTCTGTCCTCCAACACACCCCAGTCAGCCCGCCCCTCAGTCAGCTGACAGAACACAGTCCATCAGAGTCTTTGTGTCTGATAGGTTTGTCTCCAAGCCGCCTGTCTCAGTCTGAGTTTCCCTTCGAGGACATCTGGGTTCTCAGGGACTCGTGTCATGGTAAGAGCCCCCGAACGACAGCTTCTCCTCCCCCGGCTGTTCTGAAGCTGCCTCGCTGCCCCGCTCAACGCTCTGCATCAGGACCCGACACACCGAGACTGCTGAACAGAACTCCTGTCCACAGAATGTGACGGCTGGTTCGCCTCGCCTGACTTATGTTTCTTCACATTATCTCACACTGCTAAACGCTGCTCCACATTATCTCATGTCACTTAAAGGTTCATATATGCTCCCTTTACACACAAAATACATACATACGTTTTAAACAACATGAGCGTCATTACCCACATACCTCCATGCATCCTTTACGTTGGCATGGATATTAAACAATACATCCACTAGAGGGCGTCGCTCAGATTCAACCCTGAAGAAAAAGAGTCAGACGTTTCTGACAACAGGCACTGCAAGAGGAGGTTGTAATAATGAACCTCTTGAAAAGAGGCAACTCAAAAAGGCAAAAGAGGCACTGCTCCATTTTGTCCGTATTCGGAAGCTTTCAGAAAAC
>JAJHUR010107488.1:0-29060 GCA_027495735.1 Lutjanus campechanus | reverse complement strand
GGAAAAGAGACAGCACACACACACACACACACACACACACACACACACACACACACACACATAATGATACACTTCCCCTTGAATTCATTTGAATAATGGCATGTAAGCAGACACATTAGAGAAACCCATGAATGACCCCAGGCATTTCTCACAGGAGACATGCAACCACTTAACACTTAAGCACACAACCACACACACACACACACACACACACACACACACCTTGGGGGTATAATTTTGTGGTATATTATGAGTTGAATAGTTTACCTTCCATCCATGCAGTAAAGGCCTCTGTCTGCGAGTCACATGAAAGTTTTTGAGAAATAGGTGGAGGATGAGACAGGAACTGATTCATGTCTGTCATAGATAATAACTACATCCACCACATTAGTGCAGCATATTTAAATGTTGCCTTTGTGCAGCAGTGGTGTTGTGATCTTTTCCTCAAGTTAAAGTAGCCTCAATGTAAAAATCCTGTATCCAAAATTTTACTTCAGTAGAAGTACAGAAGTATTATCAGCTAAATGTACTAGAGTATGTGTTACTGTGTTACATTAAATCCTTATAAAGCCCTGTGTCCTAGAAATTGTGTTTATATATAACTAATTTGCAACAGTATAAACGTTTTGAGGGAAAGGTACCTGGCAAGTTGCAAAAATATTGATTTTGAAGGCATCAGTGAAATGTTCACTCGCAAAGTTGCCAATATAGGCAATGTTACAATACACTATCAAGTCATGTTGGACAGCAGTGACTTGAGATTTAAGATTTAAACATTCAGAAACTATTGTCTCTGAACATAGCCCATGCAGGAATTACATTATCAACACAACGTAATCATGACAACAATTTAGTAATGTACCAACATAGTTTCTAGGTTGCGTGACAGGTTGACTATCTGCAGTGCAATGTTGATGCCTGGCCCTGAGCCTAAAGAGGACAGGTTTACCACCAGCTGCAACCAGAAATCACAGCTACCCCAAATGAAATACACAGTGACAATACTAACCTCAAAAGTTTGGACCTCAGCAGCCTCTGACATTGACAATACATCATCAGATCAGCTGCACCTGTGGGTCCGGTTTGTGGTTGTAAGTTTGGCCTCCATAATCAAGATCCACAGACAAAGTGCTCACCGAGATAAAGCCAATTTTAATATATTGGGTGGTTTTGTCTACAACTACGAATCATATTTGTAAACTGATCACATCTCATATCTGTATGCATTTATTAAAAAACGACATTTCCTGCTGAACTTTAAAACAGTAAAGGGCCTCAATACCACCTCCTGTATATATCCATTTCCACATCATTTCAGATTACACAGTGATTTTTTTTAATTTGTACTAGTATAGAACTAGTTGCTTCAAAGCGAGGGATCAACGAGTCGACAGGTAAGTACACAAAGGACGCTCACACAGGAACATGTGTGGTGATCCAATGACAGTCTCTGAGCCACAGCCAGCCACAGATAAGCAGGTGGGAACGCTCAGACTTTAGCATTGTCAAGTGGAAACGCCAGGCAGCCACAGACAAACAGGAACCAAGGAGGCTGAAGCAGGTCTCGTGGTTGGGGACAGAAGGCTGGTGTGTTTACCAGGAGGCAGACGAAGCAGGCAGGTCAGAGGCAGGCAGAGTCAGCAAAAGGGAATCAGTCCAGAGATGAACGCTGGAAAGTCTTGCACGAGAACGGAGAACAATCTGGCAACGTGAACTGGAGAGGCTTATATACCAGGTTGATTGCTGATGATCTGTAGCTGTGAGTCCAGGTGAGTGGACTGAGGTGATCAGGTGGGAGTGGCTGGCAGGTGGAGTGAAGCAGAGGCGGGCTGAGTAGAAAACTACACGACAAAAAATTTATTGTCATCTCAGTCAGCTTCATTACTTCCACTTTGCCACTGAGGTTAATCTTTAGTAACACCTCACTTGTCACCATCATTCATCACCTACATCATCCTCATAATCCTTTTTCCTGCCCAAACACACACACACTCACTCACTCACTCAGGACCCCTCATTGCCGTTAATCATCAATAACAATACCTTATTTGTCGGGGAGGAATGTTTACAATGGGATGCCTCCCCCAGGCATGTGAGCCCCTCCCTTGACACTGCAGTGTGTCAGTGTGCCACCAATTACTGAGCGCAAACTGAATGAGGTCATAACGGGATGGGGTCATTAGCAAAACAAACCCGTCGACCCCGTGGGGCAAAAGGAGGCAAGGAAGAGGGGGAAGATAGTGGCAGAAGACCCCCCCCCCCCCCAACATCCCACCATGACTGTATTTACACACCCAGAGGCCTCCTTACTCTTCACCACCAACAAGTGCGCTTGTAGTTCTATTTTTTTGGCTGTACATCAGGGGTCTTGGCATCCTTTTACATCACCTCACTGTAATTTCTGTGATCGGTTTAGTTCAAACATCATGTCATTGAAATATATTTATCTGACACTGAAGCACTGAATTACATCATGCACACAAAAGCAAGTGTTACACTGGTGACTATTAGATTTACATGCAAGCAACTGATGGCTACTCTCAAGCCTCTGGATGATGTTTGTAATGTTGCTCTCCTTTGTTTCATCACTAGTGACATTTTTCATTCACGTTGCTGTCTTAGATGTGACAAATTGCTCACCGAAAACACTCCTTTTTCAAATTTATAAAGCTGAAATTGTCCTTACAAGTAACATCCTCACTAAGCCATAGAACTACAACTCGAAATTCCAAATAATATACTGTATATATTTTTTGCTTTCAAGATTAATATACTTGAAGCAAATTTGTAAAGTGACAACTCATCTGCTCCCTTTTTATGCATTCAAATCAACTTTGAATGTTTTCTTTGGGAAATATCGAGCTTTTTTCTGTTTTTGTTGCTCAGACTACATGCCATTTATGGTCATTATTTATATACTTATGTCCTCAATTAATGTCCATTGCCCTTTTTGAAGGATTGATTTTCTTGAAGGTCATTGATTTTTAATCCCTTGTTTGAAGTTTGGGGGACTTGTAAAACAGATTTAACAAGAATGGTAAAAGCTGATGCTGCAGAGGTTTAGATATCCTGTCTTTTGTTCCCTAAAAGCCGTGGAAGACAGTCTGGAAGAGCTTTTACAGGCTGTCTTTTGGTCCCCCCACTGAAAAAATGAAGTCTGTGTTGGAGTAAAATAAAAGTCAAAATAAATAAATAAATGTCATCATTTCCACATTGCAGTTAAGCTTCAGTGAGAACAAGAATTTCTGAGGTAAAAGTTTCAATACAAATTGTATTTATGTAATAAATAAACCTTATAGGAATGTAAGTTTTTTTTTATATATATAGTTTTACTATATTTTACTTAATACTATTTAAATATTTTACACATGAATGAACCTGAAAATACTATGTAACTTTTAATCTAAAAGTATAGCGTGTTTGAATCTGAGTGTTTGTACACAACAAGCTCCTGCTATTTTAGTTTAGTTTTTATTTTATTAGTTTATTTATAAGGGACAAACTCAGAAAACATTGTTTATAGCCGAACCTAATTTCCAACTCCAGTGCCTTGATGGTCTTTGATCATTTGGCTTGCATCAGAAAGAGTTTGGGGTTCCATTAACAAACACTTTGAAAAAGAGAAGAAGATGTTATTGATTCTGACATGTGAAATAGGTTGAATGCTCCTTTAAATTGTCAGGAACTGAGTCAAAGCTTTCAATAGATTTCCCTGTACGTAATGTTAAAGAGTGACTAAGCAAATGATGTAGCTAGCTTGCAAATGTAATATAAGTACTGAGTGCTGCGGGGATGATGTATTTTTGTCGACCAACCCAGAAGTTAGTGTCGCTCTGGTTCCCTCCAAAAAAAGCCAATGGGATTTTTCCATTGGATTGTGGATCAGTGCAGAAAATAAGATCTGTGCATTTTGTTCAGCAAGATAATCTTCAAAAACGAACACCACTTTTATGAAGTGTAAATGCAGTCGCCATAAGTAAAAACATAAGCAAAGAGCAACATGGTCACATGACTTCAGGTCACCAACACTTGGTGACAAGGGTTTGGTGGATGATGATGTTTAATGTCCCCGATAAGCACTGATGTCTTATTTAGCCACTTGTTGTATTTTTTTCTCTTTACTCCCTCCTACTTGTGGCATTCAGTGTGTGTCTGACAAAAAAAAAACAGTTCAAAGACGACACAGCGTAGCTTACCAGCCTTTATGTCACACTTGTGGACTCTTTTTGTTGTAACTTTGACCCTTTAAATAACACATACTTGTTATTGTTGTTAGTGTTTATGGTGTGCGTGCTGTTGTTGTTAACGGCGATGGTCTGTTTTGAGGACCTCTCCTGGTGACGATCGCCTGTTGGTTTCTCCATGTTGACGTCACCGTGTTTTTATAGTTGGAAAGTAGGACAGCAGATCTGTTGTGGGTCACAGTAGAGCTGTCATGGCAAAACACCTCCCCACCCCTCCACCTCACACATGCACACACACACACACACACACATTAAAACCCATTAAAACAACTAGTCAAGTGACTGGTGCAATAAGCCTTCCTCAATAAACACATATACAAAAATGAATCCACAGCTCAAATCTCGTCTCCTGCAGCCAAAAGCATCAGTCAACACAAACATAAACATCATCTGCCGTGTCGTGCACTGCGTCCAGAGTCAGTATATCCCAAACGATGAAAATATTGAAGATGCTAAAAGCGATTAGTGGTGAGGCTGTCCGGTGTGTGTGTGTGTGTGTGTCCTTTGTTGGCCGAGGGCATATTTGTGTTTGTGTATCTCCATTGTGACGCGTGTAATCCGCATGCTCTCTAATCCCGGAGCAGGTGGCCAGGCGTGTGGCGGCAGTGGGGGTGCAGAGAGGGCACACTCCTCCTGCTCCCCCAAACACACACACACACACACACACACACACACACACACACACACACACACACACACACACACACTCACACACACTAACACACTCACACACATATGATTGATCCATAAACCCACAAACACATCAATGGTCGCTCCACACTCTCATGATTTGTATTAACACGGGGGAGAGGACACACATCGAGACACACACCTGCACTTGTTCACACACACCTAATGCCCACAAACACACACACACCCTGCTACAAGACTCTCTGCAGGGAAGCACGTGCCAGCATTTCCAGTCCGCCCCTCCCCGATCACCTCCCTCTCGGCGTGCGTCCACAACAGACACGCTCGCCTCCAGGAGCTCAGAGCTGCCCTAAACAGGTGGGCCGAGACGAGGCGGGGCAGGGAGAGAGGCATCTGTCAACCAACTCTGCATCCATCCATCCTCCTCCACTGTACTACCTCTCCATCTGCCCGGAGAGACACACGTCCACAAGGAAGGTCAATAATGTAATGAAAATGTAATAATCAGGCCTGTCCTGCAGCTTACCTGTTGTGTTTGTGGTTTATTTTTATAAAACATGTTGTGTTCGTCTCTAACTGCTGTAAAGATAGACATGAATGGAGTTACATAAGATTTTTTACACTGTGTGTTTCTCTGACAAGCGACAGGAGGCCCCTTGACCTCTGACCTTTGTATTGTAAGACTCTGTATTGTACAGGAGAGGGTTGGCAGTTGAGGTCTTTGCGTGTCAAACTGATGTCTGATGTGACCTTATTTTAAGGTATGCTCGCAGTTGTTTGTATGAACAAGCAGGGATAGACACTAATATTAGTAAGCCCTATCCCCACGGGCCGCCAAGACCCTACATTTAATGGCCAAACAAGATTTTTCATCTCCCAAATGTAAACTGCTAGCTAGCCGGAGTATTACTCGCTGTTTTTGTAGAATGCTGAATTAAAAGGCCTGGATCACATGCAGCAGGAAGTGACAGTCTCGTTTTTTTTTCATCAGTTTGATTGGGTTTTGGCCTAGTTTTGGGTTAAACCTATTTGAAATTATTTCACATAATTTGAGTGTGCTTTGACAACAGGGCAAACTTGATCCTTGAAAGAAAGCCTTAAGATGCAGTTGAAATGCGGTCAAAATCTCTCCAAGAGTGTTTATGGAGATGTCTATAGAGAACAGCAACTTTGGTCAGCTTGAATTCATTTCAGTTACATTTCACTTTCAGCAGAATCTAATGGTAACAAGTTTTTACAACAGAATAAAAAAAAATCCAACTGTCCACAGAAACATCTCAAACCAACCCTGAATCACAATCTGCTGCTATCTAATGTTCATTTGTACGCTGATAGTTTGACAAAATATTTCTAAATGCATTACTGTTAATCTGACCAACATAAGCAAACAAAGTGAAACTCGTTTTCTCTGTTAGTCAACAGCATATTGAACAGACCAACATATTGTTCAGCTTCAGTGGGCACATATGAATCTTTGCTTTTTAGATAATTACATACAACATAATTCTCTGTACCATATTATTTTATATGTTCACAGTTTGGGTTTAGTCCATATATCATCAGCCCACAGCTTTTCATACTGAATAAGCACAGATTCTCTGAACATACACATGCTTTTTTTAAGTGATTTACGTACCAAACCCACAGATCACTTGACCAAGAGCCTGTCATTTGTTCATCAAATACAAATGTTTTTCTTTTCAGCCTATTTTCTTCTGCATCAAGTAACCAACTGTGTAACTGTAACTTACACACTGTTTGTGTGAGAGGACATGTAGTATCACTCTTGATCTGAAAAAGATGGCAGCTTCAGATTAACCAGTTCAGTTAAAGCCTTGCTGAACAAAAAGGCAACAGCCACTGTGCAGGTGTGTTTTTGATTTCATTATGTACGTAGCTGTCCTATAGCTTCCTCGATGAAGCTTCCCTCAATCATCTGTTTGCGTCAAATGCTTTTAGCTCGGGTTTATGGATGTAAATTTGGCCATTAAATGCATGTAATCTGTTATTACAACATCTCCCTTTTGCTCTTATAAGAAGATTTGTGATTTTTTTTTCCTGCTAATGGTCTGTTCTCATAAGGGCAGGAGTGCTTTGTTGGCTGAATGTCCACTGTCGACATAATCCAGGGTTGTGAGGTCCTGACGCTAAATGGATGTTTTGAAAAAAAAAGAAAGAAAGAAACATTAACTAGGCATTAACTTTATGTAAAGCACTAATTCTCTGGTGGCAATTCATTTTTTTTTTTTACATATGCTGGATTTTCTTTAAACCTGTAATCAGCTTTTTGCTTTCTGTCTGTGTGTGTGTGTGTGTGTGTGTATGACATACAGTATGTGTGTTTTTACAGTACAATGCTTTATTTCCTCAAATGACAACATCTCTAAGCATTATTGATATTTTGGCTCACACATGTAAGTCTAAGCCATATGGTGGAGATGCCTGGTTTAAAACATCACTTAAATGTCATTTAGTTTAACGTTTCACTAATGTTTTCTGTGTAAGAGGTTTGCATACATAACATAACACACATAACAGGCTCAAGTCTTGAAAATCAGTTAATTCTACGTAAATTGAGTTATTATTGGGTGAGATTAATGTACAGATTATGATATAAATCAGATGCATGTTATGATTTTATGGTAGGACTGTGCAGGGTTTTTCCTCTCCAAAAGATGATTAAGGGAAATTAAACATTTAATTTAATTGATTTTAAAAGGACTTAAGAAAAAACAGGAATACACACATTATAGCCTGTGGCCTTTATTAGTGCACAATGTATTCACATGATCTTCAGATGCTCTCATATGTTAAATTTGTCTTGTTTAAAAAATGTTTTTGTGCTCGTCCTCCTCACAAGAAAATTAAAAACATGCACGCACTGTACAGAAATAGCATCGACAGAAGGTGAAAGCAGCTATTATTATTGGAGAAGCACTCGGGAGGTCCACTTAGTTAGTCAGCATTTTCTGCAGCAGTTTCCATCATAAATTGGAAAAGATCCAAACAAACCTAGCAATAAACATGTTCACCCCCCCTGCCTAATTTTATTCACAATTACGCCAAACTCTCCATGGGAACCTGACAAAATTTGGCACAGTCAATCAAACACTCATGTTGCCCAACAATATTTTATATGTGACATACTTGAGATGAACAATTTCATGTTTACTTTGTTTACAAGGGAAACTTTTGCTTCATATGGTATCCATTAAGAATTTTAGTTACAAGTAAATCACCTAATTTTTAATTATTTGGTACTGACTGAGCTTCAGTGGTGATTGTGTTATTTAAATAACTGTTTGAGACACAAATGGGTAACATTATACAATATTTCACAAAAAGGCAAGGATTAGAGAAAAAAATCCAAAAAGCAAATACAGGCTTGCGTAAGAGAGCTTAGTTTTTTCTTTATTCCCCTCCTTGTAATTATCTCACTACAGATTTATCTTGTGATCCAGACCCTTGGACTCACTGCACTAAACTACAGAGCTGTGTGTGAAAAAGTTAAAACTAGCTCCACGGTGGCCAACAGTAAAATGCTGCTTATGCATTGATGCAACAGTATTGATAATCTAATAATCTAATATATATAATAAATCAGTTACAGGGGCCATATTTCTGCAGAACCAGTTATTTAACTCACATTATTTTAAATCCCGGTTGTAGCACAAAATTCTGGATGCTGTAGGTAGTAGGGCTGTGTATTGGCAGGCATGTGGAAATACAAACAAACAAATCTTTGCATGTCTCACAATATTGTGATATTTTCTTACACCACATAGGCTTTCTCTGTGGGCCACTCCCAAAATCCACAGTGATTCATTCTTGTGTTTCCCTTTCTAGTATTTTTCCATTGGCACTTTTGGCTGTGCGGAGTTAAACCATGAGGCATTTTTGTGTTCCCATTACTAGTTAGAACATGCAGAGTTGTGCCAAGTTGTGCTCGTAATAGGCCGTCTCTGGAGTTGGACCAAGGCACTCCAGACCCACCTCCGAGCAGGTTGACTGCAGCCAACCCGTGATGACCCCTCCTCTCCCGTGTGTGTTGTGTGCAGGAGACCACAGAGAAAGACGTTTTTAAAAAACTTTGTGTGTTCAGCTCTCAGTACTTTTGTAGTGTCTAACTGAATCTCTGTGACTTGAAGTTTAATTTCTCTCCTGCATTGTTGTTTGTACTGTCAGTCGCTTTGTTTTACTGTTTAATTTTCATTTCAGCTTGATAGGAGTCATGTTAAGCTGCTGGTGAAAACCGAACAGATTTTGCTACTTCATAATAAAAGCTAAATAATGGGGAGCTTTTATTGTGAAGAATTTATAGGAAATGAAATGTGTTTATTCACTGATTTGCAGCCACTTGACTCAAGACAAGCGCATCACTACTTAAAGACATGCCTTCAAGTGGGTAGCCCTGTTGTAATGGAGATTCAAATCCCTGCCATGCTGGGCTCATGTGCCAAGTCAAGCCAAGCAAGCACATGTGTATGGAAAAGGCACTATTTGTAGTCAGCCCCCTTTTTCCCCTGTTGGGACACACCTGCTTCAAGTACATTTTGCTGATTATTTATGATACTTGAATTAGAAGGCAGGGATTTTATTTCGACTGAGTGTTTTTACATTGTTCTGCTGTATTTTCAAAAAGAATTTAAATACTTCTTCCACCACTGCTAACCTTCTTAACGAGAACAACAGCAACATTTACAATGAAAACAGCCGCAGGAACACTTTCTCTTAGCTTCACTTTGAAATGTCAACTGTGTGTCTCTTTTTTTTTAGAAATAGGTTCTAAATATGAAAAAGGTGTTTTGCATTTGAGCTGAACAAGGTGTCTTGAGAAAGCACTGCCTTCATCGACAGCCCCATGACATTCCTTAACTTTATATAAATAATGGACAACTCATCTACAAAACATGCCTCCTGCTCAGTTTAGTGCCTTTGCTCACTGTTTTCAATAGAATATAGTACATAAACTATTTCCAACAGAGGGACAAGATATACCAGGTTTCTTTCTGTCCTCTTAAATTTTACTGAAGACACAGGCCTATACTGGGAGCCTAAAATACTTTTCAGCTGCACCCACTTTAAAGTTAACCCCTAGTTGAGTGTTTGGAGCAATTAAAAGAACATTTGTATTACTTTAAGTCCCATTAAAGCATCACATGGCAACATTTAGCATGTGCATCTGATAGAGCTGAGTTTAATCTTATCAAATTGTGTAATCCATGAGATGAAATCACTTTAAACATTACATGGCTTAACACAGATAGAGAGAGGGTCATGAAGAGTTAATGCTGCGTACTTTTAACCATTTACCATATTCCTCAACCGCCAGTCTGACAGGAGTACAGAAACACTATTGTTTCATTCATTTAAATGAGATTCCATGACTGTTGTTGTCTCAGATGAATTATGTATGTGTTGCTGTGCTGATATGTGATAGACATCGTCTCTTGGGGAATGTAGGACACATACTTATGCATAACAATAGTCTTCAGTTATATTCTCACCAACAAATTGGCCGTTTATCTCCCATGTTCTTTTCTTCCGTATATTTAGTTCATCTTGTGCTTATTTTATGCAACTGCTGTCGCGAAATCAGGTCCATATCCCACTTTTACCAAATGGCGGTTATTGTATTATGAATATGCAGGACTGTTGCCCTGTTGCCCCAGTACTTTCACTAAATCCCTCTTCTTAAAAAACAAAGTCATATGCCTGTCAGTGACATTGTACAGCTGATAATAGCATTAGCCTAGTTAAATTAACTCTGATAGGCTTGTTTAAATCATGAATTGTTGAACATGAACATCTCTTGATGTTTTATGTCATGCCTCTCGTCTCCGCAGACAATAATTGACATATTGGTTTGTTGGCCTGTTGTACTGGTCTGACTAAATAAAACAATCACTGTCCATATGCTGAAAAGAACTGTAAAGACAGGATGTGTGATATGGTTTTTCAAAGCAATCTGAAATATTTTTACATCTAAATCAGCCATTACTAATATGGATTTAGTTGGATTCAGGTGTTCAGTCGTGACTGTGGCTTAAAAAAGGCTTTTATGATTTTATTCATTTGCTAATTTGACAGATATATTTAGTGATGTGAGTGAACACATTCATTTGTAGTAACGTACTTGAGGTCCTTGTATTTCACTTGCAGGTAATATCAGATATTTTCTCTGAAATGAGCCATCCTGCATAAAGAGTACTTTTACTTTGGTACTTTAAGTGTATTTTGATGCTAATAGCCTATTTTTGTTCTTTTACTTAAGTGAAAATTGGAATTGCTGGATTTTCAAGCCGATACTGATATTAGAGAGTTAAAAAAATTGACAGCAGGTATTCTTTATACATAATAAAATATGCACAGTATTGAACATATAAAAACAGTTTTTGTATTGATCCCTCAAAAGTGGTTAACACACAAATAAATGTAATGGAGGCAGGAGCAATAAACTCTATTGTCCAAAATGATATCAGGCTACTTAAACAATCTTTTTACTAGTATTCTTATTATAGGTAACGATGAATATAAATAAAAAATCACAAATAGAGCTAAATATAGGCTATCTATATATTCAACCTGAATTAAGAAACAGGATCAAATATACATAAATGAAAACAATCTATATTAAGTTCTGTTAAATAACTGATGATATCGGTCAACCAATGTATCAGTCAGGCTCTTGGTGGAATGCAGGACTTTTTAAAAACTCTTTTAGGCTTCTTAAATAAAATCCCCCTCCACATCTGTGTAACAGTGACTTAGGTCTGAAAAGTCAAAAATCCCAATTCCATAACTGGCCAATATTGGCAGAAAAAGATATGGATAAAGCTCATATTGGCTGCATCTGTTATGACAGACAGACTCTTTCTAGACTATAATTATCTTATTACATTATATAAGGCTACAACTAACGAACATTTTCATTATCGATTAATCTGCCGATTATTTTCACAATTAATGGATTAAGAGTTTAGTCTAAAATGTCAAAAAATATGAGGAAATCCCATCACAATTTCCTGGGAGCCCAAAGTAACATCTTCAAATTGCTTCTTTTGTCCAACCAACCGTCTAAAACTCAAAGACTCCCATAAATGACAGGATTTCATGCTCTCATAAATGACAAAGAAAAGAAGCAAATCCTCACATTTAAGAAGCTGTAACCAGCAAATCTTGGACATTTTGCTTGAAAATGACTGAAATGAAAAATGAAATAAAGTTGGCAACTTTCTTTCGATCAAGAAATCGATTAATTGACTAATTGTGGCAGGTCTAATATTATACAGTTGAGCAGTAGGGAACAGATGGCATTGCCAAATGCAATTGTCAACTGATAGCCTCTTAATGGCTCCCAAAGTAAACCTTTTCAAATCATGTTATTTGTACTTAACTTATTAAAACCACTGGGAAATTGCAGTGATACAGTCATAAAATAAGAATCGAATGAGAGATGGGTAGCAGGCAAAATACAATAAAAAGTCATGAATAATATGGATCCTAATAATAATAATAATCATTCGTGTTGCAGTTTTGTCTTGAGTAAAACATGGGTAATTGTAGTTTTGAGTACGGGTCTCATCGCCGCTGTGGAGCAGGGATCAGGACCGAGCCTCTCCTGTGCAGTGTGGCTGGGATCTCCTCTCCTCCGCCGGCAGGGAAACCTGGAGATCCCCGGCCGGCCGCGGTGAAGAGGTGCCGCTCGGGGAAAGCCCTGCTGCCGCAGGGAGACCGACGATGAAATTTGCGGCGGCTCGGCCAAGAGGAGGCTTCTTCCGAGGCTCTTCTCTTTTTTTTCCTCTTTTTTTTTTTTATTGTTTAACATCCTCAAATGCGATGAGAGGATTAATGAAGCGCGTCTGCCGGACCCATATGTCCCCTTTAGTGCCGCTTGTGCTTAATTAAAACCGAATGGATACACCGGGGGCCTCCTGGTCCTCCTGACTTCTTGCTCTCTGATGACATTTATTACTGAACCTGTTGAAACTCAACACAACTGGACCAGAATGAATTACTGCTCCCCAAAATTAAAGCCAGTTGTCTACACTGTAAAAATAAATTACTGTTTTTACTTTAAAGACATTAGACTGGACTGCCTTAAAAATAGTTTTGAAAGGACAAGTTGAGGTAATTTCGTAATGATTCAAGACAAATAAACTTTCCTAGTCAAATAAACTTGATATAATTTAGTTGTATTTGTACTAAAACCGAATTTAATGTGTTGATTGAACTCAGTTTATTCATTCAACTCGTCATTTTAAGTCAAAAGACTTTGTGTCAGACGAACTTGTGTCAAGTCTTTTAGTATTCTCGAAATAAATACTAAAAGTTTAGTCAACTTGAATAAATAAAACTTGGATATTTATGTTAAGTTAATGTGAAAAGATTGGATCCACTAAATTCCTGGCTTTGGGGGTCAGATGATCTCAATTAGGTCTATTTTTTCATTAGAATTATGGTGTTATACCTCAACTGAACATCAGTTTTTCTAGTTGATTTATGGTTTTATTTATTTGAATGTTTTATTAATTAATATTGTCTTTATTCAGGTCAAAATTTTAGGTTGCCATTTTCCGGGTTATCTATGTTAGGGGTTGTGCCAACTCCAGATCCTTTGCCATGATGACAAATTTAACCAATTAAAAACATATTATCCAGAGTATCCATAAAATAAAACTAATAGGATAAATTTATTCATGAGGTTTAACAGGTTGCACCCCAGACAACACAATTGTTTATCGCTCTGTAATTGTTGGTGTCATTCGCTGCTAATTGGGTGTCAAATGGACAACAAAGCACTTTGAACAGCAGCAAAAAAGTCACAGCAGAGGTAAAAGAAGTCTCTCATCTCCTGTCACATCCTAATTAGACTGATAGCATGAGCCTTCTTCTCCTTCATTAATCCATGCATGAGCCCCTGGTCCTGCTCAGACTCATACAGTACTCTCTCTTTAAAACCCCAAAGAGGCTGCATGCAGACAAATCCATATGTGCAATACAGGGCTAATCACAATCCCTGAAACAGATGTCTGGATACAGCGACTGTGATCGAGATTGTTGTTTTACAGTGACTTCTTCATCATCTATCAACCAAACGACCTTAAAATGCGATTTGAAGCTGAACATGTTTTGATATTAGCTGCATGCACTGAACGTATAAACTATTTGTTTTAACTTAAAAAAAAAGTTAGTGTCCAGGCTGCCTGAAAATTTTAAGTTGCCTGAATTTGAAAAGATAAATTGGTGTCATTTTGTAATGATTTCAATTTTTTCTGTCAAATAAACTTGATACTAATTCAGTTGTAGGCTACTTGAGAAAATGTGTTCAATAAGCTGAACGTTGAACGAATAAGTTGAACAATAACTCTTCAGTCAGACTGACGAGCATTACAAACAAATTTGATTTCCTTTCACGTTTTCTGAGCTTGAAACTTAAAAAAAAGAAGACTCTCGGGAGAGTTTTAATTCTCACACAATTCATGCTGGGAAAACTGCTAATATGCTGAGCTTGTTTCTTTAGAAACTTAATTTATTGAGTTGATTGAACGCTGCATAGTGCATTCATTCAACTCATTTCAAATCAAAGTAAATTTCTAAGTTCTGAAGTGTTCTGAAAATAAATAGAAATTTTAAGTTCAATGGACTTGAACAAATAAAACTACATTTTTACATTAAGTTAATGAAAAAAGTTTAGTTGATCCCACCAAAGTCCTGCATTATTTATTTATTTATTTTTTTACAGTATATAGATTAATAATGATGCAGTAATAGTTTAGGCTTTATATTGTATCTGATAACTCAATCAGCCATCTGAAGATGAATTGAAACAATGTCTTTAACCACTTACTGGTGTTTTTTTTTTTTTTTTGTTTGTTGTTGTTTTTTTTGTCTTATTACCCAGTTTATTCACCTTTATATGGCTCACAAATTGAGTCATTGTTTGAAGTCTTAACGTTCCTTGTCTGTTGTTTTCTTTTGTATATAACTCGTCTTTAAACCCATGTTTGCCTCTGGACTCTGGAGCAGCAGAGCTCATTTCACATTTCTCCGTGTGAACTGGCCAGCGGTGCGCCCTGAACCAGAGAGCAGCCGTCAATAAAAATGTTGGATTATCCTCTTTATGAGACGGGATTAACATAGCTCTCCCATAATTCACATTCCTCCATTGCCTGGACAGAAATCACGGACTTGATGTAGGTGTAGAAGTAAAGTGAGCAAAACGTGGATGGAATTTGGCACTATACTGACTCTTTTAAAGAAAGATTTATGCCAAACCAAAAAAGTGTAAAAATCTGAATAAACATTGTTGACATGCTGTGGTGCATTTGTGTGCAGAAACAGGTGATAAAAAACAGAGGATTTAGATGGATTTACACGGTGTTGGGTCAGGTCAAGTGGTCTTTATTGTTATTTAGTGTGTTTGTGGCCTTCCCACCTTCTCACTTTACAGCTCAAATGGACCTTGCTTGCTTGCTGCTGGCTTGATTTACCCTGCAATCCCTATTTTTTTCATTCAACTAATATGTCCTTAGAATAATTTACCATTTAACAGACATGGAAATAAACCTATCAAATTCACAGCTGGGTTTGTGGCGCGAAGAAAAATTGCATACAGGTAGTACAAAGAATCACAATTTAAAAAGAAATCTAACACAGAGGGGAAAATAATTCAAAAACACATAATAAGGGACATTTATGAGCACACGCAAACGGACTGATTGTCTCTTATAACTAGTCTTAAACATATTTCTCATAAATTAATAGTGCATCCAGGTTCATGTCTGTCACACACACTCTCTACAACACACACACACACACACACACTCATGCACAACGCTTTGATCAAAGGGGCCCTTCAGCGTGCCAACAAAATAAAAAAAAAGACAAGAGAGGGGAGTCTTTAAGGAGCTTAGAAGAAAACCTGACCTATTCCTCAAACTCAACCAAGTTAGGCTCTTTTGATCCTTTTTTCCTTTTGGTCAACACATTTGTTCCATGTCCTTGATCAAAGTTGGGGAGAAGTCAGTCTGAATGTTCAATAAATTAACCCAACAAGTGAGACAACCGGCTGGCAGTCCTGCTCTGCTCTGCCCGAGGTAGAAGTTGGGGCCTGAAACGCCGCACTTGCTGCTCCCAACCGTGGGTTTTTAATTTGCTTGTGAAGTCTGTAGTTTGTCAAAATTGTCCCTTTATGTCTCTCCTCTCACAACACTTGAAACTTCCACGCTGCCTGGTCTTTGTAATCCAAACAGTCCGCGTTGAAATTGAGTTTCCATGAGGATGTTTGGTCCTTATAGTCCAGGCAGTCCGCGGCGCCGCTGAAGCCCAGACCCGCCGCCCCGTACGCCGACGAGGAGAGCGAGGACGCCGGGCTCAGGTGGCTGGACACCCCGTTGCTGCCCATGGGACTCATGGCGGAGCCCGCGGCCGATAGCTGGTGGTGCATAGGCGAAAGGTAGGAGCCGCAGTCCATCCCGGTGAAGTAGGACGAGGAGCCCGTGTAGCCCTGGTGGTTGTAGCCCGACGCCTGGGTGTAGGTCATGGGGTAGGAGCGCTGCATGCAGGAGGAGGAGGAGGTAGACAGCGGGTCGGAGAGCGGGGAGATGGAGGCCGGGCTCCAGATAGACACCGGCGCCGCGCTGCTGCTGCTGCTGCTCACAGGCGGGAGGGAGGTGGTGGAGGGCGGCGTGAACTGCCCGCTCGCCCCGCTCTCTGAGCTGGCCTCTCTGACCGGGGAGCCCTTCTTCTTCACCGGCTTGCTGACAGCCTTGTGCTGCACCCCACTCTGGGTTTGCTGGGCCTGCTGACGGTGTTTGGCTCGTCGGTTTTTGAACCACACCTGGAAGAAAAATGCGATTAAATTAATTTAGAATTGAGCTATAAAGACAACCTGTGTTTTGGAAATGTCATTTCACAAACCCCACAGTGCTTTCACTGTAAAAATAGACTATTTGTTTCAACTTAAAAAAGGTTAGTGTTAAAATTTGAAGTTGACTAGATTTGAAAAGACAAGTTGATTTTAAATGAACTTCTTTTGTAATGATTCAAAACAAATTCACTTCTCTAGTCAACAATCTGTGTTAACAAATTGTTAGTGTCCATTGCTGCCTTCAAAATTTACTGAATTTAAAAAGATAATTTGAGGGAATTTCATTAAAAACAAAAAACATATTTATTTGTACTTGGGAGAACTTGTTCAACAGGCTTAAGATATTAAGTTGAACCAACACCTCTGACCAATTTGATTTCCCTTTACGTTCAACTCATCATCTCAAGAAATTTCAAAGTAGAAGAACTCATGTTTATAAGATCTGAAACAAATGCCATAAGTTTTACATTTAATAAACTTGAATAAATAGAACATGCTTTGCATTAATGATTCCACTAAATTCCGGTATGATTTTACAGTGTAATGCTAGATTGAAAATGAGTACAGTTTTACATCTCAGTTAATAATTAGGTTATGTAAACTATTTATTTTTTCCTCACAATGCATTATATTCATGGTTTTCTACATAACTTGTTTTCCAGCATGGGCCTGCACAGACTTTATTCTGCAAATTAAAAACTAAGTTAGGCCTACTGATAAAGTGAGTCTATCACTTATAAATTCACCATTGGAACAGTCACAAAAAAACAAAAAAAAAACAAAAAACAAAAAAACGACGAAATGTCGTCTCAAGAGGTGACCGGGATCAAGCACTTCTCCAACAATAAGAGAGGACACTTGGCCTGAAGTGTCTTGCCTCTCGGAAACAAATGACTAATTAATTATCCTCAGTCTGTTCATTAACTGTGTGATTGAGTCTCACCTGCACTCGGGATTCAGGCAGGTTGATCTTTAAGGCCACCTCCTCTCTCATGAAGATATCCGGGTACCGAGTCTTGCCGAACAGGTTCTCCAGCACGTCGAGCTGGGCCCGGGTGAAGGTCGTCCTCTCCCGCCTCTGTTTGCGAGGGGTGGCTGGTAAAGAAAAGGGAAGAAAAACAATAGTTATTATGGAAATGAGAAACGAAAATACACCGCTTAATCCACCAACTTCTGTAACTTGATTCGAGTCAAATAAAATCTCACATCTCTATTTTTTATAAAT
This sequence comes from Lutjanus campechanus, assembly GCA_027495735.1. Lineage (NCBI taxonomy): Eukaryota > Metazoa > Chordata > Actinopteri > Lutjaniformes > Lutjanidae > Lutjanus > Lutjanus campechanus. Next base: position 11,068 of record JAJHUR010107488.1, on the reverse strand, counting down.
TATATTTGAATTTTATTTTTTTTTTAAATGAAAATAGATATTTTAAATGCTGCTCTGTTTTCTGATGTTATGAGAAATACAAATTGTCAGTCATCATTCAGCTGTTTATGTAAATATGAAAATGACTTTGTCCGGGCAATTTCAGGTTATTTATAATACACAAACTATCCAAAAAACTACTTATTTTCTATTTATTATATACATTTAACTGAATGGTTGCACCCTGGGGTGTATTACCTTGGTATCCCACTGAAGGATGCAGCAGGTCCACTCCTGAGGTAGATAAGCTCAGTCCGTTCACCGTGTACGGCGGCTGCTTCAAATAGGACATCATGCTGGCGGCCGGACGAGGGGACACCAACGAGGACAAATAAGAAAAAAAATATGGCAGGAAAAAAAATCGCGTTTTAATCCTCTCGCGTCTCCGTTTGGTATTTCACCTCGTCCTGAAGCATCAACCTGAAGCAGGACACAAAACAGGAAGGTTTGTTCAGAATCGTCCGCTGGTTTTTACGCACAGCCTTTACGCACCGCGGTGGGCTTTAAGAAGTGGGCGTCCTCGGACTCGCAGGGCTCTTAAAGGCAAGTGGAGACCCCCAGCTGTCCCTGCTGGACTGAGGATGCTCTGTCTGGCTGACAGGCGTTTACGCCATCACCCCCCCACCACCACACACACACTAACTGCTACTATAACCCCGCCCCTTATCACCCCCCTCTCTTCCCCAAACACACTCCTCTCTTAGTACCACCAAAACAAAACATTGTCGTTAAAATGCGCACACTCGCTGGGCCCCAACCGGGCTCTCAATTAGCATATACCCACAGGTTAGGCGAAGCTAAATAGACAGCTGATTGGGGGGCCATTTGCAGAAACAAAGCCCACTGTTGACCGATAAGTAATGCTGATAACAAAAGACTTTAGGGAACAAACAAAGAGGCCAATACTGCAAACTGTGCGCTCCATTCACGCACAGCCGCAGCATCTTCATTTCTATATCTCAGGCCTATTGTTGGTTTCCACTAAAACCCTTGTACATTCAAATGTAACGAAATTAAAATACGAAGGACAACTTTAGCAAATAATTAGAAACATTCTGACATATTATTGACACTCCTCGGGGCGATTCCCCCTCCTTTCCTTAATGAATCGCTCCCGGTAATTAGATTTGGAAGGTGAGACTTTCGAAAAGTGTTGATTAGAGAGGAGCACTTAATCTTAATCTAAACAAACAAGGAGATGGCCCACTAAACTAAATTTGTCTCCAGGTATGGTGGGGAAAAAAAGTTTTACGGGACAAGATTTCTTTTCATTATCAAATTTTACTGAAAAGCTCTATTTGCGAAAAACCACTACAAAGGTCTATTAACACCTTATTAAAATGATCGAGTTCAGTCATATTATTACAACTTTTACAATGACAAAACATTTACAAGAATATACAATATTATTAACATATCATTAATAAATAAAGTTAATAGGGTCGTTTCCTCTGTCAGAAAATTTTCTCGATTAATTGATTAGTTGTTTCGTTAAAGAAAATTGTGAAAAATGTCGATCACTTGTTCCCCAAAAAACCATGAAATTGTTCTCAAATGTCTCGTTTAGTCCACAACCCCAAGATACACAGTTTGGTGTCATTGAGGAGTAAAGAAACCAGAAAATATTCTAATTTTAGGAGCTGAAAAAGAGAATATGGATATTTTCTATTGAAAAATGACAGAAAACTTTTAATAGAATATCAAAAGAGTTGGGTATTAATTCAGTAGTCGATTAGTAATCGATTCATATTTGCAGCTCTACAAGGATACTCAGCAGTGATTTGTTCTTATATTATAGACATGTTAAATCAGTTTCATAGGATCACCACTTCAGACAAATATGCATTTTTAATAGGAATATTATATAAATATTATAGGTGTATCATGGGAGATTAAATATGTATACTGCCAATAGATACAATACCAGTGAATTATAATTCAATATTAAATCTATTGTAGCCTAGTTTTTTTTCTATAGAGGTTAAGACCATTGTTAGGCCTAATACCAAATAAGAAAAAAAAGTTCTGAACACAAAATATTTAACAGACCTTAATATTTTCTTTTTTTAATTAATAGCTAATTAGTCTATATACCATATGCTGCTGTCTGAAGCTTCTCGTAACGTTTCCAGTGACACCTACCTGTAGAATAAAGTTCCCAGGACCCCAGGGTGCTCCTCTATCTCGTTTTTATAGAGCCAATAACGGCCACTCCTATACTCAATCTGTCACTTTTTGCACCCCCGGCTGGACCGGTTGCTCCACATCCGTTCAATAATAAATACCCCTGCCCCAGCCATTAATTATTATTGGCTACACGAGATTTTTTTCTCTTCTTCTAAGTCTTTTTTTTTTTTTTCTGTAAGAAATTAACGAGATAATCCGGACGGCACGCGTTGGCCTGATTACAGGACGCCAGCCACGACTCCGCATTCAGGCCTCCTTAATTTTCTGCGTCACGAAAATAAAACAAAGACTGGCATTGTATTTATCAGACCAGCTGACTGCCAGACAACCAACCTGCCCCCCCAACCCACCCTACCCTCAATCAACCCCCCACAACCCCAGCACAACCAACCATGCAACTCACTTTCCCAAACCGACACGATGAACATTTAAACTATTATAATAATAATAATAATAATAATAATAATAATAATAAAATAACAATAATAATAATAACAATAATAATAATTCCACTTATTGCTTAAATATTTAGGTATTTTCTATCATCCAAATTCACCTATAAATCGTCTAAAAATATAAGTTGTGACTATTATTTTGAAAATTTGCTTTATTTGCTCCCCAAATTTTCGTTTACAGACATTTCAATAGCCATAAGTTTGATTCTGAACTGCAACATTTACCATGAATTTCTTCTGAGTTGACCTGCAGCTTGACTCGAGGTGGGGTTACCCTCCCTCCTCTACATGCCTGAATACATCCACAGTCTATAGTCAAACATCCAGCAGCAGTTAGAGTGTATTATCTGAAGTTGTTGACCGGCTCCACCGTCCTGCTATTAATCGGTTGAGTGCCCCTTTGCTCTGAGCTGCTGCAGCCCAGAGAGGCGACAGAGAGGCGAGAAAAGTTTTCAAACACGCCTCCCCAATTATCTCCCTGCAGTGGTGCTCTCTGCGTGTCCATCACGCGCAGCTCCTGGTGGCTCTCCATAAAAAAATAAAATAAACCATCTTACTTACATACAATATTGTTTAATAAATCACTTACTTGAGTTGTTGGAAGCTTGATTTTTTTAAAAGAAGTTTTTCTTTAAACGCCTCTCTCGTGCAGTGCAGAGCGGTTCTATCAAGCGGCTTTGATTAGTTTCCTCCCGGGTAAGCTTGTTGGATGCGGATAATACTAAGAGATGCTCAGTATTTATGGAGGGAGAGAGAGACTGCGAGGAATTTTAGCAGCCAATGGAAATGAGAGGAAAATATGATGAGCAGAGCAGAGCAGAGGTGTGAAAGGATGCAGCAGCTGGAGTAAAGTGGCCTGTTGGTGGCAACATCAGCTCCAAAACACCTCTGACTATAATATATTATTCTAGGCTACCATTTCTTTATCATTTAAAAACAAAGATACAAGGCCTTCTGAATATAAATAATTAACTATACATTTTTATTCTCAGATCTAGGGATGCCAATTAGGTGTCTTGCACTGACCAAAGAGTAACCAATCAGAGCTGCGCACCTGCACGATGAACATCAAATCATTTTGACGTATTTAAAAAAAGACCCATAGAAGATTAAAGGTGCAGTTTGCAGATTTAATTGTCAAAATGAGCTGAGCAAGCAAAACTGAAGCAGTGTTTTGTTGCGAGAGGTGAAAATAACTTCTTGGGGATCTGTCACGCTTCGATTCTGTGTAACCCTGTAAAGGAGATTTAAGGGGGGGGAAATGGTGGTCCATGAAACAGCAAACCCCCAACCACCACCACCACTTCTCTACTTTTTTTTTAAGAGAGGCCCAAATTTTGCGTTGTTTATCATCAAAATCTTTGTGTGAATTTGTACATGAGAAAAGTTTGCACGCTGCTCGCCTCCAAATAAACATACAAATATAAATAAAATATTTATTTAAAGCTTAACAGTGTGCAGACTTTACTCCTTTGTACCATCCAGTGATATTTTTTGTCTTGCACCTGAATAATTCTGTGTGGATGTGCCCACACTTCCCTCCTCTGGGTTTTTTTTTTTTTGTGTGTCCAGGAGGATTAAATAAAACCCCAGTGCTGTGTTATCTAAAGAGCTAATTCTCTCCTCACTGATCTGCACTGCTGTGTTGACTCCAATTGTCACATTTCAGTATAAATTAAATTTTTAAAACTGGGTTCATTCCATGTTGATAAAACTTTGGCTTCAACAGCCCTGAATGAAGGTTTTGATTGATGCTCCCAAACAAGCAGCAGGTTAGAGAACTAATTAGGAGTCTACATGCCAGATGAACAGACTGTGAGGCTGCTGGGTTCTTACACCAGACTGAAAATCAATACGACCTTCTATGGACTCTATTTTAGGCTATATAGAAAAACATTTACAGTAATTGTTTATAATTTAGTGCAATTATATAAAGTCACTTTTGTCAATTAGGAACCAAAACTTGGAGCAACATTAGGAAAAAAAAACTATTATGTTAATATTGTGATCTGATTAGTGGACGAAGGCTGAGTTGCACCAACAAAGATTATTTTTTAAACCCAATTAAACCATGCTTTAATTTAAGGTTCTTTAAACCTCTGTGTAGTTTTCAGTCTAAACCTAGATTAAATTTAATTCAGCTTCACCAAAACTTTAAACTCCAGTTTAAAATGTGATCCTGTGTTAACTTTAAACTTACACTTGAAGATGTATAACTTTTATAGCTGTCTTTTTTAAATGGATTAAGAAAAGCAATCAAGTTCCTCAAAGAAATTTAAGGGAAAACTCAACCCAGCTGAGTTTTATGATGCATCTCATTAGAAATTAAAGCTTCTCTGCTGAGCCACTGTGAGTAGGCTAACTAACTTTCTAGCTAGCCACCAAGGAATATAACTTTTATTTAACTAGCTTGCAAACAGTGTAAGGTTTTGTTAACAGTTTTCTTAGCTATAGCAAACAATAGTTAACTTTTTAGCTAGGCAGAAAATATTATGTTTGTTATTTTTATAGCTAGCCAACAAACAGTATCACTTTTTGTTTGTTTGTTTGTTTTTTACTTTGTAGCCAGCAAGCAAACAACAATGTTTTGTTCAGGAATACAATGCATCCAAAAGTAAACTGTTTCTACCCCTTTTGTAGGTCCCAAGAGCACTAATTCACTTTTTATTTATTCATTTCTTTCAATTTGGGCAAGCAAGCATCTCCATATTGATTAAACTATGTATTTTTGATTAAAATCATTAGTTTTTAATTGTGCAACAGAGCTCTGCTTGATTTTAAATCTAGATTGAGTCATTTTAAACTCAGTTTTGCTAAAATCCGATTAGAACAAATCTTAGATAATCTTTGTTGAGTAGTTTTCCAAAAAAAAAAAAAAAATCCATCTTCCTTTTTACTGTACAAGTGGAGTTTTCCCATTTTCCCTCAGCGATCACACTAAAACAAACAGCCTAACCAGGCTTAAGTATCTGGTCCCCTTGTTGTCCCACAGCTATGTTCTTGGCTCACACAGAGTCCTTTCATCTTCAGCTCTGATATATAATTCATCGGAAAATATCTAATAGCCCTGGGGAGCGTTTCAGCTAAACGGGGCCGTGGTTGTAAAAAGGTGAAGTCGCTTGTTAATGTCTGTGGCAATATGCCCTCCCCCTGTCTCTGGGCCAATTGACGAAGTCACGGTTTCTCCTGCTGTTAGGGAGACGAATTGAAGGCTAAGAATCGTGGGACTGAGATACCACTCTCTCACACACAGGATACTGGATAATACTGGCTGGCATGAGCAAAGTATGATGTGCTGCTGCCTGCTCTCTCCTCCAGCAGCCTTTTGTTTGCTCCCTACAGGACTGGTTAATATGGTTACAGACCTGAAATGATGGCAAAAAATCACAAGAATCCTTTGTGGCAGTGGGATTTTATCTATTAAATCTTACAAATTCATATCTGGAATAAATTGTTTGTATAGCCTTATAGAGAAAACAATATATTCTTTCCATCTAATCTTCATTTATACAATCAATAGAGTAAATATATCTATTGGAGTTGAAAATTGTAAACACTTTGCTTAATTGATCATTGGTAACATTGACAATCAATTAATCGATTAATTGTTATTAAAAAAAACAACAACAAAAAAAAAAAACATAGACCAAACAATAATACCAAATGAACCCTCCCTTTACCCAACCATCATTCCAAAATTTATTGTCATAAATTATAAAGAAAAGCCACAGCCTCTCGTTTAAGAAGCTGGAAACTGAAACGATTAATTGATTATCAAAATAGCTGGTAACTAATTTTATTTCAATCGACTAATTGAATAATCATTAATCACTAATCACTACAAGTAAATATGTAATTTACCTTCATTATTACACGTATTTCTTTTATTACATTCTTTCTTTCCATAAACTTCTTAATGAGGCTTTTCAAAGGAGCGTTCGCATGATTTTGTTTGCATAGTTGGACTCTTGGAAGACAGATTTTTTTCAAACAACTGGTCAGAATTGATTAACTCTTTAATTTTTTCATTAATCATCATGTTATACAATCTATCTACCTCGTGTCACTGCTCAGTATTATTGGATCCTCAGTTTTTGTCCTGATCACGTGAGTTCTCCTCAGCTGTCCATCTCAAGGTCAAATCAATGACTTGGCCGTCTAAACCAGCTCCATCTGTTACACACACCCTGAACTGTATTGGACATTTATGACTGCTCGCTCTTGCCATCTGTACCGCAAAACTCACATCGATAGATTTATTGATAGGCATGGCGGAGGAAGCGATACATGTATTGATGATTCAACAACAATATGACTGATTATTGAATTACTGTATTATCAGAAGAGTCTACATGAGCTTCGGACAGCAGATGTTTCTGAGGAAAACAACAGAAACGTAGCTGGCTGTAGTTGTTTTTCAAAATGTCAGTTCTAGTTTTCAGGAACAATAAAGGCCCAGTCACACCAAAAGGAGACGATGCAACTAGCAGCAGCTGACGTGCTGGGAAGCCATGAGCAGGCTACTGCTTGGCTCTCCAAGCTCCTTTCAGTTTTCTTTGCACTATGTTGTTTAGGCTAATTTGTCGTACATTGCTTCAAGGTAATTTATTTACATTTTACAAGACAGGGTTGCAGAGCAAAATGAAAGTTGTAGTCTAAAGAATGGGTTAAAATGTAAACTAAATTAAAATAAAACAATATATACACATATGCACCCACAAAATACGTAATTATGTAGTGCATTTTTTGAATTTGCGTCTGGAGGAACGTATACAGCAGCAGCAAGAGGAACGTATACAGCAGCAGCAAGATAGTCATGATAATATGCTCGAGATCTTCACAGAAAATCTATTAAACATTGTCCATCAATTTTGACTGTGTTTGTCCATAAAGCATCATTGATGACTGATGATCATCCTGCCAGAGTCTTGCACTCTCTTGGCTCAGAACATGGTCTGTCAAGTGCAACACCTTGATCTGGGATGTGGTGGAGCAGGTTTCTGTAAGATGTTGGCACAACAGTCTCTGATTTCCCGTTGCTTGGCCAGCCTGAATCACATTTCTCCGTTCCATTTTCCTGAACAGGCACTGGCTGGAAGCAACTTTAAGTCGTAGCATGGCTAACCCACTCATTCAATGAGGAAAAACTGAAGATGAAATAAAGCTCTCCAAGCTCACTGTCAATTAGCTAGCTTGTTGCTGGATCGCTAACAAGACAATAAGGTTACAGTTTATTTAAGAGACATATTTCTAGTTTAGGCTACTACTGTAGCAAGCTAGGTAACAGTGAACACACCAGCAAACCAGGAATATGCTCTCACTAGTCAGTCACAAAAGTTTTCCAGCCTCATTTCTATTTTCTCTGTACTGTCTCTGCCTTTTATTCCCTCCTTGCGTTTTGTTCTCAGAATTGTACATTGTTTCATTCAGTAAAGAAGCAAAAAATGCCCCACGAGCAAGCTAGGTCACTCATGCAACCACAAGTTAATACTCTTTATTCAAGGGCCATATTTCTTTCATCAATTCCAGTCTCATAATTTTCTAAAAACAGACATACCTTTTTGTGTCCAGCAGAAGAGAGTTAAATAAAACTGGGTGGTGCAACAGATAATAAGCTACGATATCTTCCTCCACTTTGCATGTTTGGGTTCTTGTGGCCTTCTATTTGTAAATGTCTTTAAGATGATATATGTGTATAAATTGGCAGAATCTGAAGGCAAAGGACAAGATTCTAGTTTCCGTTTGTAGTCTGTTTGTAGTCCAGGTAGTATTGGCCAATCATGTTTGAACAGGCTTTGGTTGCATGCAAGTCAGCTGTCTGTATGGAGAGTAAAAGAGGCTGAAATGCATTCTTGGAACTCATCGGCTATTGTTTTAGGAAAATTTTGCTCTTTTAAAACTTAAAAAAAAGAACATCTGCATTCATATTGCAGATATCTGTTTATAGAGAATAGCCTCCAACTCTGTTTTTGCAGTTGCTTAGTGGACTGTGAACAATGACCAACGTATGGAAGAAGTCTTGGCCTGGATATACATTAACTATTATGATACACTCTTGCTACACTGGAAGCCCCCAAACACTAGCCATTGTCTCAAAGACTACAGCAGTGTCAGACAATAAACGGTTCTGAGATTCATCAACCGGACAGATTTGTGCGTCACAGTTCACCAAGTTCACTCCCTCAAGATGTAAGAGAAAGACGTCCATCTGGTCAGCTTAGAGACACTTTACCAATAAAATGACTTGGTGAAGAATGTATCTTTGGTAGCTGAGTATCAGAGTACTGTGTTTTATATTGCACCTGCGGTATTATTACCATTTAACCCCCTTTGCACCCACTATCACATGGCCTACATCATGTCATATTCATGCCCTTCACTGAGATATATCCACCACTTGTGGTTTGCCCATGGGAGGGTTGAATGTCTTGTCCCTGCTGGTACCTCGTTAACCTCCCATGGCCTGTGGCTAGTGTTAGCCAAACTGAGAGGCCTCATACCTGGGTATTGGTCAGCAGGGACCGGCCCCAGGAGCCCTGGACCCCCCACCGGGCAAGGGGAGGGATGCAGGCGGGACAGAGGAGGGCCAAACAAAAACACAACCTGGCATCCCCACGGCAAACAGCCCACCTACTGTCAGCCAGCATCTGGGGCACAGCACACAACCCCTCTATTCTCATTCTGATGACGGCAAATACTGTGCAGCACACACACACACACACACACACACACACACACACATTGATGCAAGTGGCCGGCTGGGTTAATACAGAAACATGTCAACTTGCAAACAAATTCACTCCTCACAAACCTGCAAAAGAGTGAAAAAAAAAATCTGATTTTAGAAGTTTTTATGAAATGACTGAGCTGTTAAATACGTCCACAGCTGCAACCAATCAAAGTTCTGTAAAGAGACACAAACAAACAAACACAAACAATAAACAGGTGTAGCTTTTTTAAGATCAGTCTACACTCTTAGAAATAAGGGTTCCAAAAAGGTTCTTACTGAAGGGCTGCGGTTCTACCCAGAACCATTCACTTCAGAAGAACCCTTTTTGAAGAAACGGTTCATCAAGGGTTCCATGTAAGAAGAATGTAAGAAGAAGCTGTAGAATCCCCTGCATAGGTTCTAGATAAACTTTTGCAATATGAAAGTATTCTCAGGAGAACCCTCTTAGTAGGTTCTGGATAAAACTCTTGGAATATAAAAGATGTTCTCTATAGAACCCCCTGAGTCTCATGTAGATAAAATCCTTGAATATAAAAAGGGGTTCTTGCTGGCACCCTTAGAAGGTGGAAAGGTTCTTGATAGAATGCCCAATGGGTGGAAACATTACACCATAGAAGGGTTCTCTGTAGAACCTGTCATATGGGGTTTTGTGTGAAACCTTTTACAAATGGTTTTAGGTATAACCCTTTATGTTAGGTTCTAGATAGAACACTGTGAAACGTTTCAAAGTGGACCAAGAACCAAAAAGGTTCTGCTATGTGGACAAACCTAAGAACCTTATATAGTTCTAGCTAGCACCTTTATTTCAAATAGTGTAAATGTTTTGAGTGCATTGTTTAACTGTACTCTAAATAAAGTGCATGCAGAGAACAAAGTTCAGAAATTGGCAGATAGAAAGACTGACAGAGAGGCTGGTGGGACAGAGTGACGGAGAGAAACAGGGAGGAGGAGTGTAAAGTTAATCCAGTCTGAATCGACGGGCCCGGCTGCAGGAGTGACACTGAAAACAGTTTTTCTTTTCTTTCTTTTCTCTGCAAATTTGCTCTCCCCTCTCCCTCTCTCTTTGCTTCCTCCCGTGCCTCTCGCTATTTTTCTGCCTTCTTATCCTTTTTAATTAGAGGGGCTATTCTGCTGCACACAGGACCTTAATCCCCAACTGACCAACAATGCAAAAAGCCAGCCTTTGAACAGCCGACCTGCACCCCCAAAACCTTCCCCCCACCACCACCACCAATCACTGCTGCGCTGCCCAAACACTCCACGGCTCCCATCGTTGGGAAAACGGGGCTCTCTCCCTTCTCCATCTTTTCCAGCATCTTGGACAAAGCGCTTGGGGGGGACCACTGCAAAGAGAGAGTGAAAGAGCATTTCAATATCCGCCCAAGGTTCTCAGAAAGCTTTGGTTTGGTTCTGGGACAAGGCCGAGGTCAAATGGCAGGTGACTCTGAAAGAAGAAAAGTTACTAAAATAACCTGCTAACATCTGATGTGTATGGAAAAGAGCTAAAGATTACCACAGAGGCATTAGAATAGAAGAAGTTGTAGAGGGGAAAAGGTTGCACCTGCTAAGAGAAGCCAATCAGCACATCTCTAAAAAGCATATTAAAACAAAATTTCATTTGTTTGTTTTTATGTTGTTGTTTTTTTGGCTTTATTTG
>JAJHUR010107487.1:0-26747 GCA_027495735.1 Lutjanus campechanus | reverse complement strand
TTTTTTTTAAGAGGAGGAAGAACACTTGTCATCACTTTTAAAAGTATTGTGTGTGCTGTTTTTTTGTAATTGAGCAAAGATGTCTGATCTTCTGGTGTTGGTCGAGGGGCTCTGTGACCTGCACGGATTTCCATAGCTGGGTGAAAAACAGATCAAGAACAAGAACAAGAACCGCGGGGGCCAATTATTGTTTAAGAGATTTTAAACAAACAAACAAAAAAACAGAGAAACCTGTTTTAATGATCGCATGCGTACATGTAGGCTAGTTTACTCGACATTTTTTACAAGGCAATTATTTTTTTGGAATTGCCAGTTTTTACTTTACTGTGCATTTTCTGGAGGACCACAGGACTGGGTTGGATTATAGAAGCTATAACTAAGGATTTGTGGAGATGTTGGGTCGTCAAGAAGATAAATTATGTGGAATTTTCTCTGCTCTGGCGGCTTTGTCCTTCTGCTTTGTTCAAAGGTAAGAAAAAACACCCTTTCACACCAATAAGACGTGACCACGGGTCAATAAATGGCTCAGATGTGTTCAAATCGCATTAAAGGGGTACCCAGGCCTGCTTATTAGGGGCATTGCTGCCGATAGATGCTCTAATAGACGCTGCTGTAGCGCTGTGTCAAGCCTATTGTGAAACGTAACCTACTCCCGATATGAAAATGGGGATATACTGATGTCTGTTGGAGAGGGCGACGTTCAAAATGACAGCCCCTACAGTACAGGCTATCAGCCGATGATTAGATGATAGGATCAATCAGGCGACGATCGATTGATTACGCCATGGCCAAGCAGCCAGATGTATGAGTCTACAGCGCTGGAGACACTCGGCCTACAAGCCTACATTATATTCTATAAGCGCACAGTAATATTCACACTCATATCATCATCTTAATTGCCCGTTTTATTGACTGGAACCAAATCAATCAATCAAAATCGAAATATAATCCCAGCAGGTCATCATCTCCTGTGGCTCTCAACATAGATTTACTGTTTCAATAATCTTTTCTAGTCCCTTGTAATGTTTACAGTATGACTTACTGCATAAGCCTACATGAACATCACAGTCAGAATCTCCTTTATTGTTTTATTGTGAAAGGCACTGGTTGGTACACATCCCCTGTGGCCTACTCCTCCTCCTCTCCCCTGTCTGCAGTAACCTACAGCCTCACTTATGAGATTTAGGTGCTCACACACAACTGGGTCGCACTTTTTTTTTGACATTTTGATCCCATTAGAACAGTAGTGCTCAACCTTATTTTCCTCCAAGACCCCCTAATTGTATATAAGAAAAGCTGTCCCCCACCACCCTCACACACATAAAAAGAATAAATGATTATTTTCAAGGCTTTATTGTCAAAGTTAACATCAGTTAAAACAGTTTCCATTCTTGGAACCTTTACCTTTGGTAAATGTCTCTTTTTTTCAGAACAGTGGTTCCCAACCTTTTTTTCCTTGAAGCCTTCCTAATTGTATGTAAGAAAACCTGAGCCCCTCCAGCCACCACACACTAAAAGAATAATGGGATTCTCTCCAAGGCTTTATTGTGAAAAATTAACATAAATTCCAAGTGTTTCAATTCTTAGAACCTTTGCATTTGGTAAATATGTCTTTTCTAGTATAAGCTTAACATTTCTTCTTTTAACAAGCCAACAGAGTAACTTATAACACTCACCTTTACAAAAAAAAAATAAAAAAATAATGTCAAAGCTTTATTTTGACAAATTAACATGAATTCTAATTGTTTCCATTCTTAGAACCTTTACCTTTGGTAAATGTCTCTTTTCTAGTATGAGCTTAACATTTCTTTTTGTAAAAAGCCAACAAGCCAACAGAGGAAGCTTATAGTCACTCATCCTCACCAAAAGAATAATAATGATTGATCATCACAGAGCTTGAGAGGTCACAGAGGTGTGGCCTGCTAAGGAGGCTACAATTCAGGACAAAAGAATGAATCTTTATAAATTGTTTTGTATACATACTTTATGCAAATCTAATTTTGACAATCTCAGAGCAGATAAAGCCTAGGAGACCCCTTGTGATTTTTGCTGCCCCCCTAAGTGGGACCCGGACCCCAGGTTGGGAACCAGTGCATTAGGGCTGGGCAATACGGCTTATAAATAACATCTTGATGTTTTTAGGCTGTTCCACAATATAGGATCTCTTTAAATACACACTTTATATAAAATAACATACAGTAAATTCTTAAAGGGACAGTTCACCCCAAAATCAAACTTTTCTCCAATATAATGGGACTAAATGGCACCCGGCTTGTGGTGCTCAAAGCGTAAAAAAACAACAACACACATTTGAAAAATTCAAAACCTGTCTCTTTCTAGAAATCAGGATCCAGTTACTCAGGATAGTCCACAGACCGTGTTGTGAGCAGTTTTATGTAGCAACTGTTTTCTTCCTCGTAGAAAGAAAGTAGTTCCAGTAGATTCTACAGCAGAAAGAAAGTAGTTCCTACATGATACAGACCACAACAAGGTCTGTGGATTATCACGAGTGACCAGGTCATAATTTCTGAAAAGAGACAGTGCTGTTTTCAAATGTGTTTTCGGTGTTTTGAGCACCACAAGCTTTGGTGCCATCTAGTTCCATTCCATTTGAGAGAAGGCAGACATCTCTATGGTCGATATCTCCAAAACTCTGCAACTCACACCAGCACAATTAATAGCACTACGGTCTAGGGGAAAAATATGTATTTTTGGTTTGGGGGTGAACTGTCCCTTTAAATTGTGCAATCTAGGGATGGGCAATATGAACAAAGACATACTGTATATCACAAGATTTTTGACCATATTGTAGGGATGACAATAGGTGCTTTCACAAAATGAACACGATGAAATTTTTGATAAATAATCATCAGTAATGTGGCTATAATGACTAAGTGTGTAAAGGCAAATCACAGAATAGCTTGAACATTCTGGTAGGATCAGAAAATTACATCACTTTACTGTAACGCAGCCTTTAAAACCAGGAAAAGACAACGCTTGTGCCATATCATGATATCCAAAATCTAAGAGGCTGTCTAGTCTCATATCCTGATATCGATATATTGTCAATATATTACCAAGCCTTAAGAATAATCAAGAGAAAGGAGCTGTAATCCTGTACGTCACTGATATTCCCTCCAAGAGATGCTCTCAGGTGTCAAACCCACAAGTCCTCCTGTACGCGGCCAGCTTGATGAACAGCTGCACTACCTATGAGCTAATTGAACAGTGCTTTCCCTGGCTGAGCCAAGGGCTAGAGCTCCTATCAGGGGAGCAATTGTAACCCACTTTCTCCCTACGTATCCCTCCCCCTCCACCTCCTCCACACTCAGTCCACACCCTCCCCCCGTAACAAGGAACCTCAGCTGGAGAGCCGGCCTCGGTCAGGTGATGCAGGTCATGGCACCAGTGTTATAGGTGTCAGTCAGACTAGTGCGGACTATACTGCTCCTCCTGGGGATAGTCTGCCTCTGACAGCATTATGGGGAGGCTTATTTAAATACATGCCCATGAATAAGACTGGGCTCCTATAGAATCTGTGACATTGTTACCTTTACTGCCATTGTTCTGAAGGACCGACATCAATAAAACGCTTGACAGGTGTATCATCATCACATCCCCTCAGCTGATTAGATGGAGATACTGTAGGTGGGGCTGCAAGGGAGGGGGGTGCATGTACAAGGCAGATTTTTAACCTACTCCATGACAACACAAGAGTCACTATGCTTTTAATACTGTTTAAGATGGATGTCAGTACAATATATTGTATAGTAACACACACAAAATACCTTTACTAGCTGTAATTCTTTCCTTTAAAACTGAAGTTGACAAAGGTTGAACATGAAGTTGACCAGAACAAAGCCGTTAGTTTATTTGCTTGGTTTCACTTGAGTCCTGGATGTCTATGAGATCATAATTACGTTATTTGATCACATAGATGCCCAACAATTGTGTCAAAATAGCCTAATATTGCTGTTTTACTGCACTTTAGACTGCACCAAATACATTAAAAAGGTCTGTCCACAGGAATTTATTCAATTTTGACTCTGGGGAAGTGGGAAAAACTGTGAAATTCCCCAAAACTGTGCGTCTGAAATATCTCTTTAACCAAATCATGGACATTTTGGCTAATATGTTATCTTTTTTCCTTTTCATTTTTTCACCTCCATTCACTGAGCCTCCTCTGAGACTGCTTGGAGCCCATCAGGGGAGGCCCGACTCCCGCTTTGAAAACCTCTGAAACATACAAAATATGACAAAATCATAGTTACTTCATAATAGGGCTGGGCAATATGGTTTATAAATTCTACCTCCATATTTTCAGACTATGCTGTGAGATACAAGATATATCTCGATATACACATTTTCTCCAAAATAACATACTGTAGATAGCAATTATGTTATAGAATATGACAACAGTATATAAAGTAGGGCTGGGTGATATGGACGAAAATAAAATATCACAATATTTTTGACCAAATACCTCAATATTGATATTTATGTGATATTGCAACAATATTGTGGGGACGACTAGTAGTCCTTTCACAAAATTAAAAAACAAAAAAAGTCTAAATTCTCTAATACCAGCTTCTAAAAAGTGAACATTTTTACTCCTTTAAAATAGTAAACTGAATATCTTGAGGTTGTGGGCAAAACAAGACATTAGAGGACGTCATCTTGGGCTTTGAGAAACAAAAACTGTCATTTTATGGACTACAAGTAATGGATTAACCAAGAAAATATTTAACAGCTTAATCAACAATGCAAATAATTGTTAGCTGCAGGCCTAAATTAATAGTGATAATTTCCTACCTTGGTTATGTGGATATAGTGATGACTAGAACTAGAATAATATGATGAGTTCAGAAAATGACATCACTTTACTGTAACGCAGCCCTTAAAACCTGTAAAAGACAACAGTTATGCTGTGTAACGATATGATGATATCCAAAATCTAACACGATATCTTGTCTCACATCACAGTATCAATATAATATTGATATATTGCCCAGCCCTAACATCCACTAGCTACAAATCTTTGCTTTAAAAACTGAAGTTGACAAAGGTTGAAAAAAGAATAAAATTTGATTAATCAGTGCTTACTTCGTTAGAAACTAGGATTCATGGATGAATTCGTGTTCGGTATTCTTTTAAGTCCTCTTTCCCTTTGTCAAACCTCACCATGTTGACGTAAACGCTGCCTCTTCAAAGGTGGCATTCATGTCATTAATGAGGAGGAAAAAAAGAGTATGTGCAGTAATAATTTTCAGGCTTTATGCTACACTCTTTAAAATGGCTCTTACACTCGTGCTTTCTGCCTGCAGCTCCTCCACTGGAAGCACCGGAATGTCTGTGGCCAAGACTACCGTGGACAAGTTGCTGAAGGGATATGACATCCGTTTAAGGCCTGATTTTGGAGGTACGTGTTGCAGCTACATCTGTTTTGGGGGTTTCAGGGCTCCGTTGTCGAGGGTATTTATGAATCAAGGTGTGCACACAATGATATTTACGAGTCATTCCTGTGGAATCTGTCGAAGCGTTGGCCTGTGGCAAAATATAGGGAACAGCTTTGAAGTGACTGCTACCATGTCATTACTATGCATCTATTCACATATCGAAGATGGCTGCTCGTTGAGAAGTAGGGCACACACGCGCAGAGGAGCAGTCAAACACTATGTTTTTTAAAAGCAGGGATATTGAGCGTATTGATTTTTTAATACTTTTCTGATTAGAGGCGTTTCATGGTCTCTTTGTGTTACATAGCAGCGTTTCTGAGTGTTTGATTTGCAGATCAGGGAAAACCCTTCTGCCCCATTAACTTTTATTGGAAATTCTGCATCTTTTACATCCGCTCTTTAGAATAATGGTTATTTTGATAATTGCTGAAAATAGAAGGCGTGGGGGACAAGTCATTAGTGTATGTCATTTGGGTTGATTGTTTTACTGAAACTATTTAACCACAAGAGATGTTAAGCTGGATAAAAATAGTTGGATTGGATTTTTGAACTGCATACAAGCATGTGGCTAATGGTTTTGCTAATAATTGGCCTACTTAATTGTAAAATTAAAGGTCTGGAGACATTTTGAAGAAAAACTATTTTTGCAAATGAAGTATGTATGGTTGGGTACCAAATTCGGTAACTATAGGGGGACTGACTGAGTTAGGCTGTACTACAAAGTAATGATTCCCAGAGTTAAATCAGTCGGTGCCGAATTTCAATACCTAGGATACATCTGGATGGGAGAATAATAGAGAGAAAGAGAATGTGACGTTCACAGTCACAGTGAGTCAGGGCAACAGCGAGCCAAAAACCATGGCAAGTGGTTAAACATTTCAAAACTCAATACAGACAACACATTTAATGCTAAATGCTAAGCTGGTGAGATCAACACAAGGAAACACCTGGTCAAGCACTAAATATATCGAAAAGAGTGTACCATGTTTGATAGCCTGAAAGCCAAGTCCCTCATAGCAGCCACGTCTAACGTTAGCATGCCTGCAACGAGCGTCTATAAAGCTTAACGTTCCATAGTGAACAAAACTTTAAGGGGGGCATCGACAACTTTGACATCTTCAGGCAATTTTCTTTGCTTGTTGGATAAATTGTTGTTGGATATACAGTAACTGGACTTTTTTCACTGTCTTGTTTGACGTTGGCTTAGCATTTTTACTAGCGTTAGCCAACACTCAGCCAATGGCTGCATCTAAAATTCCTTAACAACATGCTATTTAGCATGCTAAAGCAAGTGTGTGAGATTGATTATCTATCCAAAATCTATGTATGCAACCAATATTTGTGAACTGCGTACTCTTTACAGGGAAATATACAAGCTCTACAATAGTAACGACAAGAACAACATAGCAGGAGGGATATTTTGTGTTTCCTCCATGACATCCAGTAAACAACAGCGTTAAATGCTAGACTGACAGGCTACAGGTTGTAGGCACAGGTAGGAAGGGACTTTATTTCGTGTGGTGTGTTAATGTTCTAATTAAATAACAAAGTATTCTAAACAAGTAACAATGTCAAAATTGATAAGTTTGTACTTATTTCTTTTAACAACAGAAATTACATTTTTGTTATTACAGAGAGAGTAAAGCACCGACAAAAGGTACCAAATTCCAGATGCCAGTATTGGTACTGTATTGGTTCAACTGTGAACAATACCTAATGCTCGAAGTATGGCGTCTGTACCCACGATACATATGATGAATTTAAAGACGACATTTCCTGTTTCATTGTTTTGACATTAGCACCTGAGGCCTGGTCTGTTGCGAGGCCACTCATTGATGACGTCATAACTTTACATTGACTGACAGCCATTGTGATGGCTCTAATTCAACACAGTGTGTGATTGAAGCAATTCGTTTCAGCACCAGCTTCATTGTTCCTGCTGTATGCATGTATTCAAAAAGTTTATTCAGAAAAGCTTATGGCAACTTACTACAGTCACTGTCTGAAAAACAAAGAACAAAAGAGGCTTTTTTACTTGCAGGGCATGTTAACGGAGTGTGATGTTAATTTAATGAGAGCAAGTAACACAATAGTGTGTCTGTTGCCACTTAAATTTGCTCCAGCTCCAGTGTTGCATGGCCAAAAATCTACTATATTTTAACATCTTTTTAGTTTGTCAAGTACTTGATTTACAAGTACATGATTTTTATTGAATCATGTGTACAATTAGCATATCCAGAAATGATAGACGCGACATTCCACTTGATGAAAGAAAACCTTTAATGAATGGTAGGTAGAGACAATGTGGCATGACTCATCCACAAAATATCTGAATATGGTATGCAGCCAGGTTATGTGCAAAAAAGCCTTTCTCCATTAAATAAAATCATGTAATGATTGCAGGACACATGATGATGTCCACTGCCCCAAGAACCTATCTTATCTTATATCCATCTCATATCCTAATTCACTGTGGCAGTTTTCTGTAACACTGTTCTCGACATAATATGTTTAGAATAGAGTGAGTTTTAATTTAATTCTAGATGTAGGAGTACATAGTGTAGATTAACATTATGTACGCACAGTTTGGCCTCTAATCTAATGTATGTTTAATAGATATATATTATTCTCCAGTATGTTTTTAATAGGCTGCAGGCAGGAGCTCATCAGTCCTGCGACTACACCACACTTGATGAGAATGAGAGCAAGCAGTTAAGAACGTAAAGCAGGTGCACCTCCTCATATAACCTTCCTCTGGTTGGGTGCTCTGCCAAAAACAGATGCTCTGATGAAGGCTTGTGTGCCAAAATGCGTGAGCCTGATGTTAGCCGTTGTAAAAATATGTTATAGTTGACGTTACGTCTTCGTTCTGTGTTCTGGAGTGCTGCCATTCCAGAGCCGTCTCATAGATTCAGTAGAAGTAAAATGAGAGCAAGCAGCAAAGAAATGTCTCCTTCGCTTTGTTTCTGGCAGTTGAATCAACTTTATAAAGCTCAATGGTAGTTACAAACTTATCACATTTAAGAATTTTCATTTTCCAGCCAATATCAGCTTGTGGATTTCACTCCAGTGCTTCTTGTTCTTTTGCGCCTTAGTGTTTATTGCTACAATTGCAATCTACGATTACATCCATTCTTCTTCATATACAAGCTAGGAAAGCCTTATTATGTCATTCTTTTATCCATACTGTGCCGACTACCAGTATTCTCTCATCCTGTATTCAGTATATGTTACGCTCTCCCGCACTTGATATTTACTGTTCACCCAGTCCAGGCCGCTCTCAAAGTCACTGTTGCTCCAACATATTCACGCTAGGCTAGCTGTGGTAGCAAGTGTTACCGATGTTACACAGTGTTCAGCCATACACTTGTTACATTATTTGCCCACCACATCCCCTGTGATCAATATTTAGTCGAACAACAAATGCTACAATTAAATTGAAAGTGTCAGTAGCAGCAGAGTTGCAGCACAAAGAAGCAGGAGTCAGATTTCAAATGTAACGCTGTAGGCATATCGTGGCCTGACAACAGTTGCTTGATTGTACAGACTGAAATCTGCTGGAAAGGCAATCATATGGAGCTCCTGCATCACCAAATCGTTGTGGGGTACATGCAGACATAAAAGTGAGGCGTTAACTGGTGCTAATTAGTCAAAGCTAAAGCTAACTTGGCTAAACCAAGCTAGCCTTGCCAATGAGCTACATTACAACCAGCTTGTACTTAGTGTTGACATTACTTTACAACTCATCTTTGAATGTCAGCTAGAGTTGTTGGGGCCATTGTGTGAAAACTAACACAAGAGTTTAGTAACCGGTGGGAAAATTTCCTCACCCTGGCATCCCTAAGTCACGCTTTATTCTTCCCTGCTAATGCAGCTAACCGGTAGTTGGAGCTGCCAAATGCCAAGTCTTTAGGTTTCTCTCTGTTGGCAGTTGGCAGTAATTTTAATGAATCCAAATGACTTTATGTCAGTTAAGTTTTTCCAGTTTGAACTCGTCTTTATTGTCCTCTGTGTTGTTGCTCACCAGTTCTATAAGTCAAAAACTGCTTACATTTTGTGGCACATTTGTTGACGCTGAACATACTTGACCAAAAAACAGGCTGCAGTCAGAAATACTTCACTTTGCCACAAGATCCTAGATAACAAATTAAAACATACATCTTGTGCACAATGAATTATCAAACCATCCTTTAATGATGAGCATAAGATTTGGTAAGAGAAGCATATGTATATTTCTATTTATATGTTGACAAAAGGGCAACTTTGCCTTAATTACCCTTTATCTATTTTAGGGAAAGAAAATGAGTCTGATTCTGACTTCCAAGAGTAAACAAAACATTGGCACAGTACGTTATCTGTATCATCTCACCATTGTTCAATAGTTTAACTATCCTTGTTTAATATCAAACAAACAACAAACAGATTAACACAAATTATGCAACAGTATCACTTTGTAATACTGACATGAGTTTGACTTCTAAGCAAAAATGTGAGGAAATGGATGAGAAATTGTTTTGCTTTCTGGTTCTAGACTAAATTATTGTTGTTTTATACTTCTCTATTGCCATTTTTAGAACTTCCTTGTCTTGAAGATGATTTCTTCTTTGGTGTTGTTACAGTACATTATTGTCAAGCAGCCTGTGAATGTACTGGAGTGGGTAGAGCAAGTTTTGAAGAGTGAGTATCCCAGGCAGAGAGTAGCTGTGCTTTACCCTCAGGCCAGGGAGCTGCAGTCCATCATGTCTTGATATTTCCAACATCAGTCAGCTACTTCTGTCGTGACACAACTGCTGACGACCTTCAGCTCTCCAGATTCAACAAAGAGGGTTTTAATTTGGCTCAATGCTGGACTGTGGCTCCCAACGGCCGGGCCAACACCCATATTTGAGATAAAAAATCCAGCTTAAAGGTGTACATTGATGGAAACAAAAGACTATGGTTTGAATGGTCAGAGAGAGGTTGCCAAGAGTGATTCCATATGATTTGATTCAAGTGTTGTGGCCTTACCACCAGCGTATCCAGATGAAAAGCCCACTCTGAGTCACTCTATTCAGACCCTGCCCTATTTTCCCCCATTGATCTGTGAGCCAAACTGGAGTCCAAGAAATGGTACACAGAAATGGCAGCAATCCCATCATTCAGACCCTTGCATGTGAGCTGAACTGTAATTTTCCTGAAATTATAGTCACTATTGTTATTTTGTTTAAAGTGCAGAAAACCTTGTGGCTTTGTGATATGTTCTCTGATTAATGCATCAGTTGCAAATGGTGTTTTTCATTATCTGTTTGCTTGGATTATAGCCCTTGGATGTAACTTCCTAACAAATTGCCCATGGTCATAGAGCTGAGTCATAGACCACAACCCCCATATAACCTGAATGATGCATTACATAGATTTAGATTCAGCAAGGTTACCAGAGCATTGCAGAGCCTGCTAAGAAAGTATAATTTTTTTGAGCATAGCACCAATGTTTCTTTTCTTTTTTTAAACACTTGCCCATTTTGAATCATTACACTTATATATGTAGGGAACCCTGTACTTACATTATTAGGAAAGTATCTGACAAAAGAGAAGGTAAAATTAAAACTGATGCACACTACAATATGATGTCTCTGTCTTCAAGTTTCACTTTGGTAGTTTATGTTGGTCACTATTTAGGGTGGAAATCCATTTACAGACAAGAATGACTCAGGTCAAAATGCCTTGTGGATCATGTCACTTCAGCCAGTGGCATTTTAGCCACTGCCTATCACCAGTACCTATGCTTGCCACTTCAGTGCTGATGAATTTGATCTAGTCTAATTCAATATTCAAACCCAATGAAATAAGGATGAAAAACATTTTAGTTCCACTTTCTCCTAGTTATACTTTCTTACTCAATGTTTCTTATACACTACTTTTTATGGAGCACACCTGAAAACAAGAATTGCTGTGTTTTCGTTACTGTCGATTGAGTCATGTTTCTACAGTAACCCAGAATGGACAAACCAATCACTGGCTTAAGAGCGAGCCTTTGATGTTTTTCGTGGGGTTTTCGCCTGCATGCTGGTCTACTGGCCTACACACTGGGTGTTGAACAAGGTAGCAAATGGTCAAAGTGATATCGCATGAAAAAACACATGATCACAAACAGATATATGCACTCTCAAATTGTATTTCATAGAGTATTGTGCTATTTGAGTTCTTCTCAACTTCCAGTAAGTGAGGATGTTCTGGCATGAAGGTATAAATTGCATTTAGCAAATCTGACATAGCTTGAGATGGAAAAATATTATTGTATATTGTGTATTCAGGATCCTGGAAAAGCATCAATAAAGCTGGTTCAGAAAGGCACAGAAAAGTGTTGATCTGAGTGTTTTGAGTGGTTGAGCTGATGTGTTAGCTGGTTCAGCAGATGATTCAAGGGGACGTGTGAGGACGTCTTGGGAGGAATGGGAAGATAGGCCAGATGGCAATATGGTCCTGTTTGGGAGTGTCAGTTAATTTATGGAGAAACTGAAACTTGGACAGAGTAAAGGGAGAGGCTGGGATGCTGTTAATGGGGTTATGAATAAAGAGCTTTATTCTGCTATGTGTTTTTGATGTGTGTGTAATATGAGGACCTGGTCTTTGAACCACTTTGATTTGATGCCCAGTAAAACCAGTTTGACACTTCTATTGTGGCAGAGTTGCTCCAGTTGTTGGCTGCTCTGAAGGTTTAACGATGGTGGCACACTGTGCCTCCTGTTGGGAGAGTTCCTTTTCCTGATTTTCAAGAAAGCACTTGAGATTTCTCAGGGACCTAAAGATGACTACCAGAAATATTCAGACTGATTTGGGTATTGTTATCAGTCATCTGTGTGGAGATTTGCAAGAATCCCAAACACACACTGATGGTGGTTTCAGTGGTCCTAGAACTCTTCACAAGCAGAGGGAACTAATTCAACAGCAAAAACACCTGCTGAGGCAATCAGACCATTGGCCCTCCATATCACATGGTTGACCACCCTTGGACAAGTGCTAGTGGCATCCAGCCCCACCATTTTCCAGTTAACAAAATCATATACCATACAATCACAGTAAAATGTAATCCTGCCAGTTCCTTCAATGCACAAATTGAAAGAACTGGCAGGATTACTTGATTTATTGACTGATGGATTGACAATCTGCTGCAAGACCTTGACGACATTTTGATTACCAGGGCTGCAATAGATCATGTGGTGAAGAGTCTTTCGGCTGGGCTTTGTCTGAAAAGAAACAAACATATGTTCCAGGCACCTTCTTTAGTGTGACATACTTGGGAAACATAATCACTGCAGTACACCTGTAGCCAGTGGAAAATAAAATCAGCCTCAAAGAGATCACCAGTCTTTAGACCCTTTTTGAGCTCAGGTCATGTAAACTACCAGAGCAACTTATCAGATGCCTTTTCTACAATTCTGACGCTGCTGTTCTGCCTGCTCACTAAGACTCAAGGTGTAAACCGAGCCCTGCTCTGGAGGCTTTTAAAGGACTGATGCCCAGCTGCCTGTGTATTACGATGCAGGTAATGGTAGTCCTGTCCTGCATTGCCTCCCCCTATGGTGTAGGATGGTACAGTAAAACCCACTTGTTGGTGTCTCTATGGACCTTTATGATATGTACAGTCTCTAAATGTATGATGAGCTTGTTCAGTGAGAGGCATTGCATCCTGTCCATGGCCTCAGGTAGGATAGAGCACTGGGCTCTCACACTCACACAGGCACACTAGTATAGCTATATGTACAGAGTGAGTAAAGGGATTGCAAATACAGATGCACTGAGCCGCTTACTTCTGCTATACGCACCTGCTACAATGTGCATGCCCCTGAGACAGTGTTTTTTGTTGGAAACTGTCATGTAAGCTTGTACAGCACAGTTGTTTAGACATTGGTTAGAAGAGGACCCTATCCTGTCCTATGTCCTATGTTGGCCCACAACACTGTCTGGAAGATGGATGCATCCTTTGGGTGAACAGAGTGGTTGTACCTCCCTGTGACTGATCACAGATCATGGAGGCTGAAACCTCTCAGATGAAAAGCCAAGTCCAATTGTATATGTGGTCAGCCAAAATAGACAAGGAGGTAGAGCACGAAGTGAAATCACCCGGTGTTAGGCCAATCATGGTTTCACCACCTCCTATACCTTAGAGGGAACAAATTGCTCCTAGGCTAGTCCTGACTTAGATTTGAAGTCCATTCAAGAGGCAGATGTTCCGTATCTGTCCCTTGAATTTCTGATGCTCAATCAAAATGGGTTGATGACCCCATCACAACAAGGTGATTGCAATCCATGGCCTGCTCAATACTGCAGTGATAGGCAATGGGACAACATTCACCTGTGACCTTTAGAGTGAAGGCATGAAACAGAACGTCATTTTGTTATGTGGGTACAGCTATCTTTTAGCGTGACCCTAATGGTTTAGCAGAGCAGGCAGTTCAGACAGTGAAGGAGGGCTTAAGGAGATGAAGGAGACTTTCCCAAGACAGGTTTGTCTTGTTTTCTATAATGCGTAACACCAGAGATGACCACAAGCTGTGAGGTGCTTCTCCAAATAAAGAGGGGCTTTGTCTCATTTATTGTCAAGATGGAAGATGGTGTGCCATTAAATTGCACTGAGATCATCTTCACTTGTGAAATGATCTTAAGCCTTGAGTCTGTCATTTCACCAAGCTTCCAGTTACACAATGCTGTTACCACTGGACCTGGTACCATCAGTGTGGTTGCCAGGAGACCAGAGATCGGCAGACAGTTCAGATTCAAATGTTAGAACCTGCTCACAATGATGAACTGGACATTTTATTCCATCGAGCCCTGATTGCCTTCAGCCCCCCACTCCTGGGAGGTCTTCTGTGACACTGGGATTCTTGGTACAGGTGGCGCTTCTAAACATCCAGTTGCTGAGTTGTCGTATTGTTAAGGTATGTGTGGTTGTATGTTTGCTAGTCAGCACCATGTGTAGCTTTAACTGCTCTCCAAGGGTTTTCTCCATCTCTGGAGAGTAGCTAAATGTTAACCTGCCTTCACATGATAATAAATTTGCCCTTGGCTCCCTGTTAAGTAGGCCACAGAGAGGCAAAGCTATACATTATGTCTGCCTGGTATACAAACAGCTAAGCTAACATTAACATTTGATCTAGCGAAGTTCCTTTCTATATTCCTATCCACAAATCTCATTTCCCCATTTGACTGCTGACAATTTGCCATACGTTTATTGGTGAGATTTTGTTTTTTTAATGTAATGTTGTAGAGTTTTGGGAACTCTGAAACACTTTTCTTCTATCACTCTCTCTCCCTCGCATGCTTGTATTTGTCCCTTGTGGCTGCATCGTCACATACAGCTGTTATTTCATTGGTTGAAAGATCAGAGCAGTGCTCGGTGCTGATTTTGAGTGGTGCACCACCCTACGTCCCTGGAGAGACATTTTGATTGTGATGAAGATTTAACCCAAATGCAACAATTTTGCTCCTTTATGTACAATGTGGATTACTAAAAAACATATTCTCTATTCTAGCACAAATGCATATTGCTATACCAGGCTTTGCATATCACCTTGACTACATAGGCTTATCTGTCTGTATCTATTTCTGTTAGTAGGATAAATTGATCCTTTTTTGGCACTTGTTGATAATGCTAAAATGATCCTTCAATTTTTCATTTTTCTGGGATCATTTTTTATTAAGTAATATAATTATGTGTGCATTTAAATTAAGCTTTTTTGCTGCACATTAAGAAAGAAGTGGAGAATTATCAGAATCAGAAGTATTTATTCAGCAGTTGAGTCTTATATTACCCTGGCTGTTGGTCAATATGTAGTGAATGTTAAAACAATGCATATGAACAAATATGCAATTATTGATAATTAATCACAAATTAATTGCAGTTCAGAAAATCATTGTGCTTACAAAAAGTTTCTCACTCACTTTTTCATTCCTTTTATTACTCACATAGCTCTGCTTGTGCACCACACACACACACACACACACACACACACACACACACACTCAGAGGCATTAAAGTGTGTTTGAGACCTTGCATGTCTCTGCATCAAAAGATTTGACTGCTGCTACAATAAAATCACAAAAACTGCCTCTCCTGGATAACACAGCCCACCGTCATATATACAAACCCTCTGACACATGGCCTCGACAGGTACATGTTAGCACAGCGGGGTGTTCTGCTGTATGATGAAGTGGTTTTCATAAAATGATGACCCATAAAATGTATCTGAATAAATTTATTAAGTAGAGTAATGAAATACATGACCTAGCTAAATCAGTTTTATAAGAGGCCCATTTAATTATTAAGCAGTCTCTCAATGCATTTACAAATATGGTGTTACCTTGTAGTAGATGATTATTTGACTAATTTCTGCAAGTAACAAGAGCAACAAAATGAATATTTTATGGATGTTTATTTCAAATTGAGGTACAGGCATATTGAGCATTTTCATCATCTAATAACCAGTTTTACAACATGTTTAAAGTAACCTGTAACATGGCTTTTCAAGTTCTTCTTTAGACAAATTGTTCATTTTTCCTATCTACTGTACACAGCCATCGTCTTGTCTGCTCATTACCTCGGTGTGCATGAAAAGACTCTCAGAATACTTGTTGTTGCACCCAGTCAGCATAGGTCATCGGGCTTGTTTCCAGAGTTAAGAAATACAGCCCATGGCCATGGAGCAGATGTCATTCACTGGATAGATAATGTCTTTTATTTGTTTCTGCATGTGATCTCGGGGTCATGGACTGCTGAGTCAGGTTTGTCAGGGTGATCTGACACATTGTTTCTGTCACTATTATTGATTTGTTCAATGGGAACTGGAATCATATAGAGTACTATAGTAACTATGGTGCTGAATCGCCGGTGTGAAACTTGATTTTGATTTCAGCGTTAAAGAAAAAACAGAAAACACACGGGATGTCCAGTCAGTTGGAAGAGACAAGAGGGCCCAGCTCAGCTCTCACCTCAGTCACACGTTCGTCCTTCTGGAGGACATATTTCAAATCAAGCTGTCATCATCACAGCGATGGGTTTTATGATCTCGGCTTCCATCATTTACAAAGCATGAAGGGTAACATGTCACAAATGCTGTGAACATGCCATTCTTCCTGCTGAACCTGCTTTACCAAGTGCCGCATGTTTCAGAAGTACAAGCACCAAAGGATAATTAATATAAAAATTACAATTATTTTGTCTACACATAGCACTACAGCATTTGCATGGACAAATGCAAATGTGCGTTGGACAGACTGGGTAGACTATATATAGCTGGTACAACATATGTGTTCAAATACAAGTGCTGATCATGAAGAGCATAGAGTGAGGTTGAAAGCCCCCCACCCCCACAGCTGACAAATGTCCAGGGGGTATTCTGAGGCAAGCACTTTTGAAATGATGACTTTGGGATGAGCTTGTAGTCATACATAGAATGTATTTTTAAATTGCGAACCCAATGTAGCCTAAGACTTAGCTAGTCTAAGCTTATGCCTTAGCTAACCCAGGTTAAAGTAATTTAACAGTACAGCGATGCCCTTAGAACACATGTATACAATATCGTGTATAACATAACCTGAAGTTTATTTGAATTAAGATTTTAAACACTGCTAATAAAAATAATTATTTACATCACTAAATGGGAGGTGATACATTGAAGATGTGTACATTTCTTCTCCCCATGATCAACATACAGTACACTCATGTTGCATGCAACATTATATTAATCTCTATAAACAGATGTCTGCATATGAATGCAGAATCTGTTGGCAAGGACTCTGGTATTGGAAGTGAGTAGTATTGACAAATCATGTTTAAGTGGTTTGCATGCAGGTAAACAGTCTGTGTAAAGAGGAAAAGAGGCGGAATGCAATGGTCGAAATGCAGTCTGGGAACTCACTGGCTATTGTCTGACAACGATTTTGCTTTTTATTATCGTTTAAAAAAAATGATGTATCTGCATTCCGACATGACTGAGTGTAAACTGGCTACTTATGAGGCAATCTGGTCCTAGACGTCATCTTTCAACTCCAATCCATTCTCACATAATTAATTAATTAATTAATTAACAGTTAATTGGACTGTATGAAGTCCTGAATAAAACGATTGGATGGCCTATTTGACTGCCTACCTTTGTAGCCATGCACACTCTTCACTGTGCACTTGATACACGTGACTGAAGTCCAAAGGCCAGGAAGATAAGTTGCTAAAGCTATAGTGATGCAGTTGCACAAGAATTGAA
Organism: Lutjanus campechanus; assembly: GCA_027495735.1. Classification (NCBI taxonomy): domain Eukaryota; kingdom Metazoa; phylum Chordata; class Actinopteri; order Lutjaniformes; family Lutjanidae; genus Lutjanus; species Lutjanus campechanus. The sequence continues at coordinate 9,052 of JAJHUR010107487.1, read as the reverse complement.
GAAAAAGTGCAACCAAAATTTCCCAGTACTAACACGCTAGCTTGACAGCAGGGAGTGCTAACAATAGCCATCTTTGTTGTTTAGGTTCAATGTGATAATGTCATGTGAATCAGACATGAGGTAGTTGGGTGGGGTTAGTGGTGACAGCGATGCAATGCACACTGCACCCCAACGGCGTGTTTCAAAATCTGTCTTTTCCAAAGTTACCAACCCCAGGTTTAAGGCTTAAGTAGGTGGCAGCAGATGACAAAGGTTGATGAAAGCATCAGACACAGTTTTGTTGATATTTCCTCACAGTATCTTACAAGAGAATAGGAAGGTACATTATTCCATTAAGACATCATAATTTAAACAAGAGTAGAATCACCATGTATGAATTCGCAGTGCATCAGTTGTGACTGTGTAATAAATGGAATTTCATGCACAGACTGCTCTAGAAGTGGTATTTGTAGTGTATGTAGTGCATTGGGCTGTTTCCTACTATTCAGCTTCTTTGCAGTCGTAGTTGATTATGTCAGCATTTACATTGTCTTTTTCTCTTTCCTATAGTGAACATGGAAAATAATTTAGATTATCAGCACAAATACAGTTCTCTGATGCTTTCCTAAGCTACTCTCCTTCCTTACTTTGTCCTTGTCTGCTGTAATAAACAGTGATACTGGCTTAGTGTGTATTAAATAGTATTCTGTCAGTTGTGCGGCAGAGAGAAAATGAATTTCGCCGAGCATATTGTAGATGTGCATAAACAGGATGACAAAGAAACTGGAGAGCCTGTAAATGTCTAACAGAAGGTGCTGTACTCGGGTAATTTATGAAGTGTTGTCAATTGGTGCAGATAGCCCTGCAGATTTTAGAAATCCATGTGACTGCTCAAAATTGCACGTGGTAATTTGCTCTGTGATTATTTTGGAGAACTTTGAATAAAGGGCCTCAGAGGTGCAGGTGGAGATGGAAACTGCTTCTGTACAGGATGTATTAATGAAAGTTCACTTGTGTACCTTTTACGCAAAAAGGACAGAAGAGAATGCGTCCTGTTCTAGGACTGTAATGTCACAGCGATGTATGGCTCCACTGAGAATGACTGAGAGTCCCCCGGGGGGTGGGGGGTGGAGGGTGGCGTGGTTCTCTTGGGTGGTGGGAGCATTTTCACAGTGGTCATCATTTCTATGAATGTCTAGAATCTAGAATTATTTTGGTTGAGAAGTCTCATGTAAACATTCAATGTAAACGTTGACATGCTACTGCATTCTGAAAGCCTATTTTCAGAATGAATGAAATTGTATCACAGATTGTGTAAAAGGTGAATATAGCATCTGTGACATAACCTATAACTTTCTAAAGGAGCTTTTTCAAGACTGGAGTTGGGCCACCATCAGGTGTTGTAGCATGTTCCAAATTTCGGTAAAGGAGTATGAGCTTCCTCCTCCTCCTCCTCCTCCTCTGTCATTGTTGTCGTTGTTGTCTTGACAACATAATTACACTTCAAACAAGACATCTTAACTTGGTATTTCTAGAAAGAGTTTGTGAATATTCGCATTTACTTCCATGCAGTTGGAGTGTGCTGGCGCCAGTGTTTAGGAGTCATTAGAGGGACAGCATCTTAAGGCACTCCGCACTCAGCTATGACAGTTTCTACCTAATCATTGCCCACGTTCACGTTCTAAGCAGTGCACATTTGCCATTACTTGTGACCAAACACATATACACAATCTGAGTCTTATAGAGGTGTTTAACCCCAAATAAGAGATGCACAGATCCACTTTTTTTCAGTTCTGAACCGATACCCAAACCTGGATATACCTGGATACAGACCCTAATACTGTACCGAAACCAGGGTGGTTGACATCCAGCCAGAGTTTTCACCATCTGGAAAGCTTGTTTAGTGTCATGTTTCAAAATTTATGCTCCAGAGCCTTAAACTTGTGTGACAACGTCCTCTGACTGTTGTGAGGTGCTGTAGCTTTCTGGCTTGTGACATTCTCATGTGCTGCAGATTGCGCTGAGTGACGGCCCTCATCTCCAATCATGCATTGCTAAGTTTGATTTTGTTATTTCATATTCCAAAATACAAACATGACTTTTTTAAATTAGGGTTTTGTACTGTGTTTGTTCAGAACATGGTGATTTATGTTGGTATTTGTCATTTTTGTGCTTTTTTTTTTTATAGCTTTACCCATTAGTGAGGTGGCTAGTGAGGGTGTTTCAGGGTCTGTGTCCCCTGTGATGAATGATAGTATACATTTGATGTGAAGGCTACTTTTGGCTCACATTTCATGCCATTTAACATAATATTTATTTTTCATAGAAATGGAATATTAAGGAATTTGGATCGCTATGTGGATTGATATCGTCCGTGTATATGCCTGCTGTATGTACTGGCAATCTCATGTGCAAATACAGTCTGTTGAAGGTCATGTTGCCTCCCTAGCTGCTCATAAAGCTGTATTCATATGTCTCCACCACAGGACAGCTGTCTTAGAGGGCTCCACTATGACTGGACTGAGTATTTATCACAATGTAAAGGAATTTGACACGAGCCTTTAATGGTTCCAACTGAAGGGAGCATTAGCGTGCGTTTTGCAGTTTAACGATCGTGAACATTAAAAGGCATCGATAGGTGCCAGGACCACAGGGATGCGAGAGTCTGACTCCATCAGCGAGGCAGCTTGTGGCCATAACTGTAAGCACCTGATCTCCCGCTATAGGCGGCTTTCATTTCACCAGTCTGATGCAGCTCGCTGCCAGTTCAGCCTGCAGCCGTGTCATCAAAGTACGGTCACCTGTCCCTGTCTGCCGCACGCAGCCTGGGTTTTACTGATCTCATTTCCCATTGACCCAAATGAGTCCCAGCTGCAGCTTGATCTTGTTTGTAATGGAAAAGCAGTAAATGTAGCCATGAAACTGCAGATCAGTTGCAGTGAGACTGGTGAGTAGAATAGACACTTAATTGACCGAATATGAAAGGGAGAGCCCGCACATAGGAGTAAAAGCAGCAGCCACAGCACTTTATATTCACTTTCTAATGTACTACACTGTATGTAATGTAAGTGTAATTGATCTCAGACTATCCTTTGTGTCCTATGAGATAACAGAATAAGTGCTGTCAACATGTCTGTAGCTATTTACAGAAATCATGGGAACACTTAATTTGAAGGGGTGTGCATAAGACTGTCATGACACTGTCATAAGCATAAAATTAAATCCGCACACCAGAAACTGCTCCTTATATCAGACAACTGATGAAGGACTTGGGCCTGAAACGTTGCATGTGGTGGTATACTATCAAAAACGCTATAAGCAGCAATTCCTGGTGTGCGGACTTAATTTTATACTTTTGTATCTGCATTTTTGTCCAGCACCCAGTACTTATCATTATGGATGTGCGTACTGTTTTTTTTTTTTTTTTAAGCATGACACTGTCATAACCCTGTTGTGACACCGGTCAGGATCATGAAGGACTGTTTATGAATGTTTATGGCTGTTGTCATTAAGTGTCATTCCTTCAATTATGTCACTTCTTTTCAAACCAATGATGTCTCTGTTATGACAACTTGACATTAACAGACAAAATATTTTTCTTGCGACAATTTGACATTAGGACAACATAATCTGTTAGTGTCTTTGTTATGACAACTTGACATTAACCAAGACAACATAACCTATCAATGTCTTTGTTATGACAACTTGACATTAACCAAGACAACATAACCTATCAATGTCTTTGTTATGACAACTTGACATTAACCAAGATTAAAATGTCTTTTTTATGACATCTTGATATGAACCTAGACAAAAAATATCTTTCTTGTGGCAACTTGACTTTACCCAGACAAAAATATTCTGACACCTTGACATTAACCAAGACAATATAACCTGTCAATGTCAACTTTATCAAACTGTCCATGAGTTAATTCTGTATATCACCGTGGTGCTGTGCTCAGTTGCCAAACTGGCCAATTAATGACCTCTTTATGACAAGTCCAGATGATACCACTTTACTTGAAGTCAAGGAAATGTTAATGACATGCTTGTAGTGGTCTTATGAAAGCCAGTGTCAAAACCTACCACATATGACAGTTTAATGTCATGTAAAACATCTCTAAGTATGTTAGTGTCAAGTTGCCATAACAAAACATTTTTGTCTTCAGACATCGTTGGCTTAATGTCTTGTTTTTCATAACAAAGACATCTAAAACTATGTCAACTTGGCATTAAAAATGAGACTATATCTGAAAAATACATAATGACAACAGTCATAAACATTCATAAAGACTCCTTCAAGCTCGTGGCAGGTGTCATGTCATTGTTATGACAGTGTAACAACAGTCTTATGCACACCCATTCAAATAAAGTGTTACAGAAACCACTTCCCACACTACAGATCTTTCCTCTGTGAACGTGACCGCTGATTGATGCGTGCAAGGCTTCGGTTGCAACCTGCGTTTTGGCAGCTGCAGCTATTAAGTGATATACAGCAGCTGCTCTTTCAAGACCAGTGGACACTTTTGCAATACTGAGGGACAATCTCTTAGTCTGCGTGCTGCCACATGTCAAATGGCGGGCTGCTTTGCATAGCGGCCGCGAGCACAGGCCATCGTAACTCAGTCTCAGAGTAATGCCTATTCAGCGCAAAACAGGAGCGTGTTGTCAGTTTCCCAGGATGGATGTTGGGGCATGTACAAGTGATATCTATCCTGATGAAGAGAGAACACCCGGTGATTTATTTTAGAGGAAACACAGGAAAAATGCTCAAGCTGGGCGCTTTTCCCTTTTCCCTTCACTTAGATTTTCTATTTGAATTAAATGAGGTGTGTATGTAGGCAGGCAGAGGGGGGCAAGGGTGGTGAGAGATAGCATGCAGGAGAAAGGACATACTTCATCTTCCCTATTCAAAGTGTTGTTTTCAGCAACTTTGAAATGAATGAGAAAAATGCTGATAGAATTGCACCAGAATGTATCGCAGTGGACTGCAAAGTACAAAAACCCTGGGTCAGACATTGGTGAGGCATCCTGCATGCGGGGCATTTTTTCTTCTTCTCCCCCTTTTCGACTCTCCTCCTCAGGTCCCTAGTGGTTCACTTTTTGAACCTGTGGTGATTGATGGTTAGGTGTGCCCTTGACAGGGCCAGGATTGGCTGGCGAAGGGCAAGATGCAGCTATCCAATTGTTTCACATAGATAAACAAGGGGGAAAAAATGTCATTTACAGCATCTGGAGATAGATGCTGTCATCCTCACTACCAGGGAGCATGCTTAAAAGCCCATCTCATTATTAAAGTCCACCAGCCAGCCATATAAAATGGGTCTCCATATAAAAAAAAAAACAAGATGGGAGAATGTAGATATTGAAGTCCATAAAAAATAAAAATAGAAATATAAAAGCAAGACTTTATGGTTGGCATATGCTGCACTAATATGCTTAAGGTCAAAGATCTTAATAATAATTGGCCTTTGTAGCTGCATCCTTTACGATGTTTGGTGGACTATGTCTACTACTATACTGATATCTATCTACTGTATCTGCTGGGACTGAACACCAGGGAGGAAGTCAGTGGTTATGAGCATGTGATGGCTCAGAATATACAAGATCATTTGGGACAGTCTGTAATGTCTAAAATATAAAGTTAAATTTTGTTCGCTGATTGCTTTGATAATTGAGCCCAGTCTCTGGAAAATTCTCATCCAATGAAATCATATAATGGGATATTGAACTGCATATAACCATAGCAACAGTATTTCTGATTTGTGCCGCACAGACGGTGGTATAATCATGATAATGCACTCTGCGATGTCCTGATATTGAAAATAACCTGAACGTTCTATTTGTTATCACCAGTGTTATGCAAGTTCACACTTAACAAGAATTATAAAAGTTAATTTCATTCAAAACAAAATTAGCTCGATTAGTTCAGACTCATATCTTCTTTTTTTTAAAGGTTTTTTTTTAAATGAGGATATGAGGAACCTCCTCCTATCAGGGACATTGGTGTCCATATAATGACACCAGTAATACTAAGTGGTGCTTGATGTTGATTTTTTTTTCTATTAATTTGAATGGCCAGCATAATTTATATCTATCGTTATTAATAACAATGTGCAACAACCTGAGAACATTTTACACTACAGCAGATAGCAAACTTGAGGGCCAGCATGCTGCTTGAAAGTTACTGAAATTTTACTCTCATTTAAATATCCAACCGGGCACACGTAAATTCTGACCTCCCAGTTCAAATCAAACGCACCATAATGCATGAGAACCACAAGGAGATGAAGGGAGACAAGGCAGAGGAGACAAGTGTCAATAACGCAGCTGTTAGGGGTGGGTGATTTGTGGATAAAATAATTTAGCAATAGTCTGGGTATTTCTGCTATAACAGTAATCTTGATGATATGACAAAAAAGAAAATAATTTTTGGTTTAGAACTCACAGTAGCTGTTGAGTTCTCCTTGGTGGGAGGTAGAGAAATTGAAAGTGAAATTAGTTTGTTGTTTTTTATTTATTGCACATCTGATCTTTTGTGACGAAGCCACATCTACACTCCCCCTTTTACTTTTGTTTTCAGCCATGTTTGTTGTTGCTGTGTGTCACAGTGTGACGTCATTCTGTCAGCAAGTCAGAATATTGCAGTTATCATGTAAGAATTTACCTCAACATGAAAAAGATTCATTCAAACAACAATCATGAATGATACCATATTAGTGTTATTTTCTCACCGTTAACAGAGACTCCAGTCTGCAGTGCAGCCTATGTTGCATGATCAAAGGAACTTTTTACATAATGTTGACACATATGTCCATATTCGCATACTCTCACTCTCTCTGCTGCTGCAAGTCTGCTTCACCCTTTTTATTTTTTTTATCACCTGATGACGCGAGCGCAGTAGTCTCTTTCAGGACTAAACGATCCTTACTTTCACATTTGTTATTTGCAAACTGATCCATTTAGTTCACCGTTCAATAAACATGCACACGGATTATCACTTACATGCAACAGTTCTGCATCAATAGTTATGTGCAGTGGTAATATCCAGTGTCAGTTCAGGAAGTAGAGTCATTTTCAAACCTCAGCCAGACTTCAGTACTTTTCACTCTCGCGTGTAACAGACATTTTAAAGTAAATGTATTGAGACACTTTTAGGGCTGTCATGTTGATTTTGCATAGATCCGTACAGCACATTTCCGGTACAGTATATGATCTATGCCCTGTAACGACTATGCACTGCTCTGACGGTAGTGTTTGACTCATGCACATAAACTTAGAACAAGGCTGAGGTACAAAATATTGAGCTTTGTCATCACAAGAAGTAAAGAACTCAAGTAGCTGGCTGTTTGTTGGCACTGTTTTTTAAGTGCATGCTTTCAAAAGATGATCCATTATTCAAGATTTTTTTTTTCTTTCTTTTTTTTTCTTTTTTTTCTTTTTTTTTGTTGGCTGGGTACATTGATGTTGCGGGTACACTGTGGCTGCTCTTATCGAGTCATCAGTTTCAATCAAAGATGCAAACATTTAGAAATAATTCAAACATGTGTTATTGTGTCGACCTGACACCGGGCTGTTTTTCTGCTGATGTGGTTCACAATCAGATGATCTTTGCAGCATAACTGTGCATGTCAGGCATATATTTATTTATAAACCGAAACATCTACTGGACTACCTTCATTTACTACCTGCAAAGTGCTCATTTAGTTTATAATTTATACTGTCTGGTCTCCATTAAAAGCAGAGGAGCCCATCTGGAATAGATCTGTCCATTTTACCTATCAGGTCACATGCCTCCACAGTTCAAATATAGATATCAACTGACTGATGAGACAAACTGTCTTCTGGCCTCCAGCAGCACAACACACCTTCTCTGTTTCTCTCCATCTCCTCCGTTCTCCCTCCGTTGAGTCTTTGAACGCACCCCAACACACACTGCCACTTTTCCTTTTGATTCCCTTTCTTCATTGGGTCTGCGTCAGCTTATTTTGTTGTCCTTACTTTACATTTATGCTTTTAATAAACTATTTTTTCCTTGTTTTTCAGTCTGTCATTTAGAGTCTGCTATCCAGTTCTGTTGACTCTTGTTTGTCACGTTGTTGTTTTTTTTCCTTTGTTTTGTTTGAGGTGAGTTTCTTTTTTTATCTCACCTGCACAATGTGACTTTCTCCATTCCTTTGGTGGATCATCATTTCATGTGCAAATGAATGAACTCTGCACTCCAGATGGCAGTGCAGGAGAAGCAAAGTATTCAGTCGTGAGATTCATATGGGTAGAAAATAAGTGTATATTGCGAGAAGCATATGCGACTTTCTCATAACTCTCGTATTTGCAGGCCTTACTTGGCTCCTAAATATTTTACAGTCTATGTTTGCCTTTATTCTTTAAATATCCTCTGGTTGCTGTACACTGTGAAAATCTTTGTTGTTGTTTCAACTTAAAAAAGTTTGTCTGGGCTGCTTTAAAAAATTTAAGTTGGCTAAATTTGAAAAGACAAATTGAGGTAATTTTGTAATTTCCAAATAACAATTTTTAATCAAATAAACTTGATTTTAATTCAGTTGTACTTGAGAAAACATTACTGTTCAGCTCTAAGCTTCATCATGGTTCACAGTGTTTTCATTATTGTGAAAACAAGCAAATATGATTTATCTTAAAGTGTATTAGACAACTACAGGCAACTTTTCATCATTCATGTTTACTTCAAACTATAAAAAGAAGGGTCTCAGGAGAGTTTTAACTCTCAAACAATGCATGCTGGGAAGTCTGCTATGTCTTAGTTTAATGAGTTGTTTGAACTCTGTACAGTTTGTTCAATCAACTCATCAAGTCAAAAGATTTCCAGCTAGAAGAACTGATGTCTATGAAAGGTTTAATTAACCTGAATACATAAAACTTGTGTATTTATGTTAAGTTAATGATTAATTAAAAAGATTAGTTGATTCCACTCAATTCCTGTATGATTTTTTTTTTACTGTGTAACAGCTCAGACAAAAGAGTAAAAAAAAAAAGAGTCACTAATTTAAAAACTAATTTGTCAAAATACCAGCCAACAACATGATCCCTTATTCGC